>JASCZI010121003.1:43577-60372 GCA_036250425.1 Stylosanthes scabra | reverse complement strand
GTTGGGGAAAATGTTGTGAAAACTTGGTGTTTTTCGTGCTTTTCTGCAGTTTCTACCCTTTTGAATCGATTCGCTTGTGATCGAGTCGATTCGCTAAACCAAAAATGTTTTGAAGATTCGAAATCTCTATCCAGCGAGTTGACTCTGTTCTTCGTCGAATCGATTCGTTTTTGTCCAGAAAGATTTAGAATGACTTTTGTATCGATTCTCTCTTGGCTAGAGTCGACTCGAGTAATGTTTTGCAAACTCCAAATTTCTCCAAGTGTAACGAGTTGAGTCTAGTGAGGGAGGAATCGATTCGTATTTTGGCAGAAAAGAAATGTGGATTTCTTAGATCGATTCGGGGTACCTTGCAAGTCGATTCGATTTCTTTGATTAAAGATAACAAGATTTCCTAAGTAAAAGGAATCGACTCGAGTAACCTTGGAATCGATTCAAAGTCCTTTCAAACGTTTTACAATGTTTTGCTAAGGGAGTCGAGTCGGCTCGGACCATTCCAGAATTGATTCGAAATCCTCTAGAGACCAATGGTCCTGGACCAAGCTACAGGGAATCGATTCTTTCCATTCCAGAATTGATTCGGCTTTTACTGAAAATCAAGAAAAGATGTTTTAAGTGTTTCTAAACCGAATTAAAGGTTAATTTCACTTCCTAGTCCACATGTGAATATTTTTATGAAGGAATGACCCCTACGTGATATTTCGCGAGGGGAAATGAAAGAGATGATGATTGATGAGATGATGGATAGATCACGGTGAATCCCAGAGAGAGTTGGGGAGGTGGCATGAGGCCCCTTAGCCCTGTTTTCCTCTTGGTGGAACGAATGATGTTCCCTCTGAGTCCTTGAGAGATGGGAGGAGGGGTGTGATGCCCCTTAGCTTTGTTGTCCTCCTTGGATATAAGCTCGACACCAGAGAGAGTTGGGAAGGCGAGAGAGATGCCTTAGCCCTGTTTTCCTCATGGGTGTGCTTTTAGAGAGACGGTCCATTGGTTAGCTACTGGACCAGATCGGGATGACCTTATAACCGATCTAATGAGCTCATTGGCCGTAGGGGCGGGCATGCATCATATGCATTTGCGTGACATTGCTTGGGTGTGCCTATTTGTTTATGTTGTTTGTAATTGCTACCTGATTCATGTGCTTGCGTGTTTGTATGTGTGTTTGCTTGTGCTTGCGGGGTGTGTGACATAAAAGAGCTGAAAGCAGGTAACGATAATGGAGTAAATAATTAGGAAGAAAGATATGGGGATGGCCCAATGTAAAGATAGAGCTCCGGGGTAATTGAGAGAAATAAATAATGAGAATGAAGAGAGAATACTATAGCACTAGATCACCGGGAGGGAATTCTGAGAGTTGTATGCCACGTGCGTGAGGAATGTAAAACCCGAGTGACGAGTAGGATTGCCTCGTGTGATCCTGCTAGATAATTTATTGTAGTTTTGGCGCTTTATCCGTACTGAGAATCCATGGGTTGGGGATTCTCATTCCGTATATATATCAAACTTTTCAGGTACAGGTTCAAGCTTGGAAAGTTGGCGAAGCATTCACAATAACTTCCGGTCGTTTAGAGTTCTCTCCAAGAGTCCAAGTCTTCTACTGTATTGGATGGAGAATTAGGACTGTCGATCTACGATGTATAGTAGGTCTATGTGGTTTGTATTGAACCTAAGCTTCGAAGGTTCTATTGATTCTAGAGTCGAACCACTTGATTATGTATAATTATGTATGTATTTTGTTGTAAGTAAATTATGTATTGTGGTCTTGGCTCTATTTTGTATATATAAAACCTATTTCAAGTATTTAACGAGTTCATTTTCAAATGATTTTCGAAATTTACGTTATTTACTAGTAGATGAGCGTCTGTAGTACTTCGATATTGGTTAAACATGTCCGCGGCATGGTTGGCTAATATTGGAGTGTTACATATTCTATCAGTAACTACTTTTCTATTAATACAGCTTCACCCTGTCCCGTTCATGATTTGACTGCATGCTAAATTCAAGCATCTTTTATTAATGAAGATTTTGGTTTTTGATTTTCTGGGTAAAATAAAGTTCATTTTATATTTGTATTAATTTTTTATTTTTATTTTTATTTTCAAATTAGTTTGGTGAATTCTGTAAAAAGATTTGTTTTGAAGGATTGAAATTCTGTGTTGAAAACAGAGAAAAGACATGCTCTTGGAAGACAAGTGATTAGGTGAAACAACTATTAAAGACAGATTCCCAAGATTATTTGAGGTATTAGCTATGAAGGGGGATGTGATAGCAAACTGGTTTTTAATATGGTTTAAACTGAAACTAGGACTTGAGATGGAGAAGAAGAATTATTTGAATGGGAGCGTACACAACATGACGAATTACATAAGTTGTTATTGTATGTTTGCTTAATGCAAGTACTGTGGATAAAGTCATTTGGAGATGCTCAGAAGATGGGAGCTACTCAATAAAATGTTTTTCTATGGCATCATCAACGGAGACTCTTAGAATGCTGGGATCGAGAGACATGTTCGAAAACATATGGAAGGGCTTTATTCCTCCAAGGGTGGAGTTAATGGCATGGTTTGCGATTCTTGGGAGGCTAAACACAAAAAGTAGACTGGCAAATATCATAATCTTGCTGGAATCGGAGGTAATATATAATCTTTGCGATCTTGAGATGAGAACCATCTTTTTCTACGTTGTAATTTTGTCTCATTCCTATGGTATAATGCGATGGGGATAGGGGAATTAGGTGGGTGAGGCCAAAAGAATAAGAGGAGATGCATAAATTTCTGGTTTGCAATTGTTTGTGTTTTGGCTCTAAGAAATTTCATTTCCCTCCTTCTGCATCTTGCGCCTTTTCATTGTGCTTTTTTTTTTTTTTTTTTTTTACAATGGGGCCCTAAAGCCGAAAGAAACAAAAACTAAGGAGGTCTAGGAAACAAGGTTCCACAGGCATCAGCATATATCTCAATTGAGATCTGTGTCGGTGGCTCACTAAGGAGCCAGGAGTCACCATCTGAATCCAAAAATTAGCAAGCTTATCTGCAACCTGATTTCCTTCACGAAATTGGTGTTGAAAAAGGACAGTCCAATCTCTGTTGATGAGCTCGCTAATCTTCTTAACGTGTCTTGTGAGAGATGGGTGGCATTATTGTGCTTTAAGTGATGAGAAATTAAAGTTTCCATCTTGATCTTTAGCCAAACCTAAATACTTACCTTGCTGGAACTTTAGTGCAAAATTTTAATTCTCGTAGCACCAACGATGGCTCATTTTTTTCCCTATCTCATGGGCTAATACAATATCAATATGGGCTTGCAGTCTTGCACTAAAAAAATTAAAACACTCACCAAATAATTTTGTAAACTTTTTAATCCAACCAAATTAATGTTATTGGTCTTTAAACTCAACATCATTTAACTAAATTTTTTCTCACTAAATAGGTCAGCTACTACATGGATCAAAAATATCATTGTGTCTTGTCTATGCATTGGGATACGATACAGTTTTATGTTGGCTGTTACAGGCCTAATGTAATCGTATATAGAATAAAAAATCACTGCATCGTCGCCATGTATAAAGCGTAAAAATGTTTGAGCATTTGGAATTTTGATTTTTATTCTTCCTTAAGATATGGCATCACGTTACTAACATTATTTGTGACATAATTCTCTAAAATAAAGTGTGGAAGTGTTTGATGAATATTTTTAAAATGATATATATGATGGTTTTTTATTTTATAAAATGTGATATGGTATTAATATATCTGAATAGTGATGATGATATGATTTAAAAGATCGAGAAAAAAAAAAAGAGCATTTATCTGAATAGATCATCACTTTGACTTTATTATATCAGAATAATAATGGTCATATAATTCGAAAGAATGAAAGGCAAATAATGGGCCTTACTTTGACCCTACTATATCATCAGGGACGGAGCTAGAAGAAAAGTTAAAGGGGCTGAAAAATAATTTAACAATAAAAAGAGATTAAAATGAAAATTTTAGGAGAATTAAATTAAAATTTGATTATAATTTGTATTAAACAATTACGGGGGCATTGCTCCCCTTGATTGTATGAGGCTCCGCCTCTGTATATCATAATAGTTATGGTGATACAATTCCAAAGATTAAAAAAAAAAAAACATTTATTTTGACCCTACTATATTATAAGAATGATACTGATACGATTTGAAAATTGGAAAAACTAGACTCTTATTTTGGCTATACTTATTCCCACTCTTTTGTATGTAGCTTATTTTTTATCGATATTATTATATGTACACCTATTTTAACTAACTAAATTATTTATTTTTATACTAAATAGAAGATCATTTCAGTATATGTCAAATAATGTAAAAAATTAACATCGAAATGAACTTATATTTGACATCAAAATAATCTTCTATTTAGCATATAATAAATAATTTGATTAAACTTAATTTGACAAAACATACGTATACATCTAAAATTATTGATTTTTTTCATAATCCTGAATGATTTCATCCTCTATTGATAGTTATATCTCCTTCTCTGTCCTTTGATGAGTTAGTTAATGATGTCTTTCATAATGAATGGGATTGCTTTCATAAGTATAATAACATAACTAATACCGGGAGCTTGCTAATTGCTTAATTTAGTCCGTTATTGCTTAAAGTGGTATTGAGATAAAGGCCTAATTATATGAATAGTTATCTCATTATGTAATGTGATGTTACTTCTTGGTATGGTTCCTTTCACATTAGCATGTAAGCTACTTGCTTATTGTCACTAATAATATTTGAAAAGAAAAAAAAATAAAAAAGGAAGGGGGGAGGGATAATCTCAATAAAAACAGAAAATCCATCTTAATTCCGCTCTCTTTTTTTTACCTGTCAAATTGTAACCTTTCTTTGTTGTTGTAACTTGTAAGCATGCCTGCTTAAAGAAATTCTCTGTATTATGACTTATGGATATTTTTTATTATTTATTTTGGTAATATGATTATCAAATGAAGTCATGCATTTAGAATTTAGTCTTTTTGGAAATATTAAAATTTTATGTTATTATATTATATTTAGTCTTTTTAATATCAATAGTGATATTCTATAAATAGTCCTTAGCTAACAATTTTTACTCGGATAAATTAGTCTATGAAAAAAAATTGGTAAAAGATTAGACACTTATATTTTAAATTTTAAAAATTTAATCAACCTAATATTTTTAAGAAAAATAAAGGAATAGCTAAATTTTGTCACTTTTAAAAAAGAGTAATGCTATTTGAATAAGTGGTTTTGGCCAATTAAGTGTAACTAAATGATTTATTTCTATGTTAAATAGAATATTATTTCGGTGTCAAATAGTATAAAAAATTGCATCTAAATAAAGTTCTATTTGATATCGAAATAATCTTTTATTTTACATAGAAATAAATCACTTAATTGTATTTGGTTGGCCAAAATCATTTGTTCATATAAAATTATTGTTTAAAAAATATTAGAAAATTAGTTTTCTTTTAATTTTATCAGAGACGAATTTATCTAACATTTTCATAGATTAAAGTATACTTTGTCTTTTTCATAGACTAATTCATTAGAAACAAAAATTGTTAGAGGTCACTTTATAATGTCACTCATTTAAATAAGACAAAGTAGTCTGTATACGCCAAAAATAAAAATTATTGATGCCCTTTTTTTTAAATATTATTATTTTTGATCAACCTGAGTACAGAAGAAACGACATGTTTAACGTTAGATGAAAGTTATGACTTATGAGTTATCAGTAACGAAGGTGTGCCGTGTGGAATCAGACTAAATTAATTAACGCAAAATACTTATTTCACGTACATTTGGTTTGTTTTTTTTTTTTTTTAAATAGGGTTTGTCTTTTTTTTAGTATTTTTTATTTTCAAAATTTTATTAAAAAAACAGTAAAAGTAATATAATTATGTTTTTTATTTTCTCTTTATGTTTTCTCTTTGTATTTTATAAAATTTTGAAAATAAAAATACTTAAAATAAAAAATACGGATTCTTAATTAAATACAAGTAATTTTAGTTTATATTATCGGCCAACACATTTAGCTAATAATTCAATAACTTTAGCCAATATATACTCGATCAGTATTCTTTTAGTAAAAATTTTTAAATATTATTGATTAATGGTTAGTTGTTAGGGATGTGAATCTAAAATAAGGAATTAGGGTTGCAATATTTCATACCCTTAATTTATTTCCCTGGGCCCATATTGGGCTTACCAGACAGCCCACTTCTATTACCTATCTTTGATTGTATAAATACACATAATACAAAGAGTAAAACATTTGTAATCTCCTCATCATTGTTTTTCAAAACTAGCATATCGTCCATGTATATCAAAATATAAATAATTTATAAAAGTAAACTTTGTTAACTAGTATGATAATAATTGTTTTCTCAAACTATCATCTCATCCACATATATCAAAATATAAATTATAAAATACAAAGTTTACTCCTTATTCTATAATTGATATTTTGATATAAATGGATAACATCTTAATTACAGGAAACAAGATGAGAAAATTACAAATATTCTAAACAAATTGCATTAAAGAATCTTGGAAAATTGAATTATTTTTAAGGAATCGAGGCAATTCCTCATTCTTCTTATCTCATTTCCTTAAACCAAACAAAGTACATACATAATTTACCCTCCAAAGTAGGAATGCAACAGGGTAAACATGTATCCTATGTTGAGTTCTCAGAAATTAATAGCAAATACTGGAACCTCCCTTGAAAATCCTACCTTGTATCGTTCCATAGTGGGGGGCTCCAGTATGCTACCATTATCTGTCCAGACATCACATACTCATTAACAGATTAAGTCAATTCGTGGCCAAACCATGTATAGAACATTGGCTTCTGTTAAATGAGTATTGAGATACCTATCTGTGACTCAAACAGACAACCTACAATTTCACAAGAGCAAAAATTAACGGTTTATCATTTTTTCATATTCGGACTCGGCAAGTGATTCGGACGACAGACGATTTACCACCGGCTATTGTGTCTTTTTTTGCTCCAATCTGGTCTTGTGGAAGTGCTTGAAGCTGTCCACCGTGAATCGCATCTCCACCGAGACTAAATATAGAGCCCTCGCTGCCACGTTTACTGAAGTGCAGTGGATCCAAAACCTTCTCCTCGAGGTGAAGTAGTCGTGTAATACTCCCCCAACCGTCTTCTCCGACAATCTTTCTGCCATCCACCTCGCCTATAATCCTGTTTTTCACAATAGGACAAAATACTTTGAGTTAGATATCTACTTTGTGAGAGAATGAGTAATACGAAGGTAGATATCAATAACGCATATACCTACCATCGAGGAAGTTGTTGACATCTTCACGGAACCGCTTCTAGCGCAGCCGTTCGTAAGGTTCAAGAGCAACCTCGGGCTCCTCTCTTCACCTCCTTGAGTTTGTGCAGGGGGTGTTAAGGATGTAAATCTGAAATGAGGAATTAGGGTTGCAATATCTCGGACTGCTAATTTCTTTTTCCTGTTCTAGGCCAATATTGGGCTTGTTAGACAGCCCAGTTCTATTACCTATCTTTAGTTGTATAAATACACATAATA
Source organism: Stylosanthes scabra (assembly GCA_036250425.1). Lineage (NCBI taxonomy): Eukaryota > Viridiplantae > Streptophyta > Magnoliopsida > Fabales > Fabaceae > Stylosanthes > Stylosanthes scabra. Next base: position 52,800 of record JASCZI010121003.1, on the reverse strand, counting down.
CAAAGTGAAATCTAACAATAGAAATTCATTCTCAATTTCAAAAGTATCTTCTACATTCAGAATTTCTTCTTCTTTGTTTTCGTTTTTGTTCTTCAAGAATTCAAGATTCTTACATTTAGGGCTGCACACTCATCGAATCGGATCGGATATGGCCAAAATCTCGATTCGATCCGCACTTATTTCATCGGATCGGATCGGATATAATATCCGCGATTTTAAAGCTCGATCAGATTCGATCCGCTGAATTGCGGATAGGATCGGATATAATATCCGCGATTGAAAAGTTACGTTGTAACAACCACAAATGCACAATGTTCTACATCAACAAAATTGAAGAGAAAAAATTAGTAGATCTGACATAAAACAATAGCAAAAGAAAGGGAACAACCACAAATACACAATATTCTACATCAACAAAATTGAAGACAAAAAAATTCGTAGATCTGACATAAAACAATAGCAAAAGAAAGGGAAAAATTGAGAAACAATGGAACAACAACCAAATAGAAATAGAATAGAGGTTGGAGATGCAGAGAACGGGGAGGTGGTGATTGAAGACGCAGTGCACAGAGGCAGTGATTTGGTGAGGTGGAGACGTAGAGAACGCTGATGTGAAAGAAACGGTGATGTCGCCTTCACCGTTCCACCAAATTAGTTTTGAAAATAGTTTAGAAAAATACTGGTAACACTTTATAAGCGTAGCTCTAGTGGTGTGCCCAGGTTGTACCTCGTTGAAGGAAATAAACAGTTGATTGTAAATTCATTGAATTTGTTTGGAGAAATATTTTATAGAGATTAAGAAAATTAACTATGAATTGAAAATACTGACTCGATAATCCTTTCACACGGTTATATTATCATGACTCATTAAAGTTTAATTATCATGTGGCTAGTGAGTTATTAAAGGCAACTGCTCATTAATCTCTCAATTCTATTCTAACAATTAATAAATCTTAAGCAATTAGAAGATCAACTGACACCCCTAATTAATTTAGACATATTAATTCCAATAAATCCTAAACACCGCTAGGATTAACTAATGTTGAATTAATTAGAATGAATAACCATTACCTTCTAAATAATCTAAATTAGTTATTTAAATCCAATTATCTAGCCTAGATTCACACCGGAATCTAATCTTAATTTTTTTCTCTTAACACAATTAACCTTACTAACATTCAGATTAATGTTTGCTAAGGATATCATCTTATCTAAATTAATTGTACTAATCTTCCAATTATTCAAGACAAGATAAAAGGAAATTTACACTACTGACCTTCGTATAAATTAACTGTATCATCAATTGTTTAAGCTAATGATTCACCAACACCGTGAATGAATAATTAACTTAACAATCGAAAAATTAAAGAAACAAAGATAATTAGTTTAAATGAAGCTCTAGAGTTCAAACATAAACCGTGGTAATTAGATATTCGAATCAGTAAAGAAAATTACTCAAACATAAAGAAAGAAAACAAAGACATTCCTTGAACAGGGTAATTTCACTCTTCAAGGGCTTAATACTAAAATGTTAGAATAGCGTAAATAAATATTATATCAACTCTTTAAGGGGTTTTTTTCTACTCTTAAAGGGGTAATAAAAGAAATTAAATCTTAGAATGCATGAAACTAAATAAGAGATTCAATTATGATGTAACATAAACAAACTATAACAAAAATAAAAGGAAACTAAATTCCTAAAAATATAAAATTAAACCTAAGAACCTAAACTAAATTATGAGTGAGTGTTTATGATCTTAGCTCTTAATTTCCTATTTCCCTCTTGTTTAATTTCTGATTTTGGTGCCCTTTCTATAGGGAAAATATTACATGTGAAATTCCAAAACTACCCTTGTTGCTGAAATCATTGCTTACATAATCAGCTCCAATTTGTTGCTCAAATTCCGATCAGAATATGTGTGAATTCAGCTTTGGGGGATGCAGAATGTTGTAGGTCTATCTCTCATCTGAATTTGGCCACAAAGATCACCTTGATACGTTGAGAAATGAGAGAGATACATGTATTTTACTACAGCATGTCAATTTCCACAAAAATCTGTCTAGTTTTATTGACAGCCTGTTTTCTCCATCTAGATGGTCGAATATGAGAAACAGTTGAACCACAAAGTTGTAGAGGATGAACATTTTTTGAATTTAGACTCCGAAATTGCAGAAATCCAATAAGAAACGAGGTAGATATGATCAATTCTTTCCAGCTGTTTGAAAAGTCAGCAAACCAGAGCTTGACATGTTTGACTCTGCAAATCCTCCATTTTGACTGGTTTAGTTCATAACTCAAATCAACGAATTAATTTGAAATCTTTTAACATGTTGTATATATGGATCTTAGAATTCAAATGGCGGTGGTTTGAGGTTGAAATGATATTTGTAGCACAATTTGTGCTCAAGTCATTAGATGCTGCCAAAATCCACAAGTCTGCACATTAGGTCGTCTTGTGAGCCATGTTTGACATTGTAAACATCCAAATATGCAAGTTCCTATTCAGAAACAATTATAGATGATTCTCTTAGCTTTCCAGGCATATAAAGTATGTAGAATTTGGAGCTCTACGTAAAAAGATACATTCAAAATACGAAAACAGGTTTGGTTATAAACATGCATACAACAAGTTTAGAGTCCAAATTAATGTCTTAACAAAATATGATGCAAAATTACACAAAATTGACACTAAATTGACAATTTATAATTTTATGGACTCTAACAAATATTCATCAAATATGTATTCATTTATGCACAAATATGTTGTAAAATGCTAAGTATTTGGGATAAAATATATGATCATTTTTAGTCTCATCAAACGCAAGTGAGATGGACTTGGCGAGCACAGACAGCGGTGACACAAGGTGAACGGCGACAGGGACACGATAGCCAGCAAGACCCAGCGGCAGGGCAAGAAGTAGCGACGAAGAAGAGAAACAATGATATAGTGATTGGGAAGAGAGGAAGGAAAGGGGAGGTTGCGATGATGAAGGACGGTAAGGGTAGTGGTGTTGAGAAGTGAAATTACAGCTCTTGAGTCACATTCAGCTACAATCTTCTTAAGAGCCATTGTCCAAGCTACCTGCAGGGCTTGCCTTAATCCCCAGAGTTCTGTATTAAAGGCAGTGCATTCACCAATGGAATGGGAATATCCCCCTATCCATCTTCCATTACAGTCTCTAAGAATTCCACCACATGCTGCTTTACCTTTTCTTCCTTGTACCGATCCGTTTGAATTCAATTTTGTCCATCTTGTGGGGGGAGGAACCCACTTTATTTGCTTTTCAATTTTGACATTGAAAACACTCCTGATTCTTCTCTTCTCAAAGGCCTCTTTAATCTCTTTCACCTTCTTCATGATCTCTGTGTGGATTTGGTGGTCTAGTATATCCCTCTTAATTCACCTCCCTATTCCTCCAATTCCAAATCTTCCAGCAAGCTGTCATGAAGACATCACACCAAACCTCTGTAACACTTTGGCTCAGGTTTTTCTCGAAATTCAACCTCAACCAATCTTGCAAATTGGTACTGAAAAAGGAATTAATCCAAGTAGGGTTCATCAGATGTGTCCATGTTGTCGAGACCCTTGGGCAATCCCTCACAGCATGAAGATTGTCCTCCTCTGCTTCATTACAAAGAGCGCAGTTCCCTGGCCCTCCAAAAATGCGCCATCTTCTCGTGTTAGTAAATAGTCGTTCATGCACTAAACGCCACATGAACGTTTTTGCTTTTGGGGGCCCTTCCATTTCCACAATTTTGACCAAACTATGGTTGTAGGAGGAGACCACGAGGCCAAAGCTTTGTATGTCGCTACCGTGTCGAAATCTCCATCATTTGTATGCTGCCAAGCTAAAGTGTCTGGTCCTTTTTCAGTTCGAGGAGGTGGATGTTCCAGAATTTTAGATTTGATGCTCTCTGGCAGGTAAATGTCTATCTTTTGTAAATCCCATTCATTGTTGGTGTTCGTCCATTCCCACAAGCTGTTGTTTAGATCAATAACTTCCTCAATAGCAAAATCCTTTAACCTGCTAACTCCCTTGATCCAGGTATCCTCCCAGAACTTGGTAGATAGGCCATCGCCAACATGGATGATAGAGTTTTCTTGAAAGGTTGGTCAGAGCTTAACCAGTTCCCCCCACAAGTGCGAACCTGAGTTCCTAGCTGTTGGTTGACATTGCTGAATATTTCTGAATTGGTATTTCTGATAGAGCACTTTAGCCCATAAACTTTCTGGGTTTTGCTTTAACTGCCATATGATTTTTAAAAGGAAAACATCATTCATAACTTGTAGGTGTCTGAATCCTAGGCCCCCTTCATGTTTTGGTTTGCAAATGGTTTTCCATCCGATTGCATGCATTTTTCTGCTATTCTCATTGTCACCCCAAATGAAATTTCTCTGGGCTTTTTCTATTTCGTAGCTGATAGCTTTAGGTATTCTGTCATGTTGCATATCAAAATTGATGCTTGGGCTTATCACATATTGCGCCAACGTGATCCTTCCTGCGAGGGAGAGGCATTTACTTTTCCACCCCTTAAGCTTACCCTGAACTCTGTCTAGGACCGCTTTGAAATCTTCTCTGCCCTTTCTTCAGTTGCTGAGCATTGCTCCTAAGTATCTTCCCAAAGCATTGTTCTCTTTAAATCCTGCTAAGTTGCCAATAGAAGATTTAGTGGCATTTACTCTTAAACATGTAGCGTTGCAAAAATTATCTAACAGTTCCCTTATGTTTCTCAATTGGTGTGTATTTGCTTCTGCAAACAAAAGAAGATCATCCGCGAACATGAGGTGTGATAGTTGCATTCCGTTTCTTCCAATGGTGAAAGGCTTCCCCCTTCCATTTCTGACTTCTTGCTCTATGTAGTAGGATTACTTATCCATACATATAACAAAAAGGTATGGGCTAATAGGATCCCCTTGTCTTATTCCCTTAATGGGATTGAGCACTTCAGTTTTGTTGCCATTCCAAAGAACGTTATAGCTGACAGTTCTGACTCCTCCCATAATGATAGAGGTTAGTTTATTAGGTAGCCCAAACTCCTTCATTCTATCTTGAATAAAGTCCCAGTTGATGTGGTCATAGGCCTTGTCAAAATCGATTTTGATTGCCATGTAGCTCTTCTTTCCTCTCATTTTTCTCATAGAGGGCATTACCTCCTTGGCAATGAAGATGTTGTCATGTATTTTGCGCCCAGGAATGAAACTGGACTGATGCAGAGAAATTCTCTCATTCAGAAACAATTTTATTCTTTGAACAAGGACCTTCGTCAGAATTTTCAGCTTAACGTTGCATAAGGATATAGGCCTGAATTGTGATATAAACTCAGGGTGTTGGATTTTAGGGACAAGTGCAATCAGGGTAGAATTTGATTCCATGATTGAGCTTGGCCTAACCCAGCAGTCCCTGATGAACTCACAAATCTTCTTCTTCATCATCTACCAATTGTTCTTGAAGAAACCAACAGGAAATCCATCATCTATAGGTGCTTTGAGGAATCCCATGCTAAAGAGAGCCTTCTTGATTTCGGATTTACTAGGTATTGCTTCGAACCGCCTGCAATCAAAGGGTTTCATACTAGGTAAGGTATAACCTTCTAAATTTAAAGGACATATGCTAACCTCTTCATTATAAAGATTTTTGAAATACTCAGTTATGTGGCCTTTGATTTGCTCTCCTTCGACCCAATCACCATTCTGTCCTGTAATTTTCAAAATTTTATTTTTCCTTCTGCAGATGATTGTTTTAGTGTGATAGAACTTAGTGTTTCTATCCCCTTCCACAATCCATTGTTCTCTTCACTTTTGGAGCCAGAAAGTTTCCTCTTTATCCAATATATCATTGAGGTCTTTGTTGAGAGATTTCTCCAACTCTTCCAAAAGAGAGTTTCTACCATAGCTTGCACTTCTTTGTATTCCACCAATTTTATTCAATATCCTCCTCTTGGTTCTGAAGATATTTCCAAAAACATTATTGTTCCATTTTTATAGCCCCTCCTTCATCCCTTTGAGAGTGTTATTAAGGTCTTGATCACCATTCCAAAATTGTTGCACAACTCTGTTGTGGTCAGGGTGATAAGACCACATCATTTCATTCCTGAATGGCCTCTTGTTTCTATCATTAGAGAACACATTGTCAATGATAAGAATTTGGTGGTGGTTAGAATTAGTCCTAGGGAGAATCTTAACCACCGCATCATGATACTTGAGCCTCCAATCTGCATTAGAAAGGGCTCTATCAAGTCTCTTGAAGACCCTGTCAAGCCCCTCCCATTGAGGTCCTCTCCAAGTGAACTTTGATCCGATGAAACCCAGATCGATCAAGTTGCAACTATTGATCCATTTTGCAAACTTGTTACAAGCTCTCATAACAATTTGGCTGCCACCTTTCTTTTCCTGCGGCTCTTTAATTTCGTTAAAGTCTCCCACAACAAGCCAAGGCTTATTCATTTGGTTAGCTATGTTGATAATTTTAGGCCAAAGATTTCTTCTATTCTGAGGTTGTGGACTTGCGTATACGGTTGTAAGGCACCACTCCTCTTGACTATCATTAAAAATATTCAAGTGAATGTATTGATGATCCTGTTCCAACACAATGAAAGTGAGTTTAGAGTCTTTCCAACATATCCAAATACCACCACTAAACCCTTGGGCTTCCTTAATAATAAAATTGTTGAAGCCTAAGTTCCTAATGGTGTTTTCAGCATTTCTGCCACTAATTTTAGTTTCTAACAGAACAACAATATCAGGATTATATTGGTTTCAGATTTCTTTAAAGGTACGACTAAAAGCCAAGCTAGCCGCCCCTCTAACATTCCAAGATAATATAATCATTAAAAAGAAAAACTAATAAAGACTAAAGGAAAGAAACAATTACTTCAGTAGCTTCCATAGAGTTCATATCATTGATATTGGGAGTGGTGAAGTCTACTCCCTCAACCAATTTTTCAACTTCTTTTTGAATATCAATATCCACTTTTCCTTCATTGCTCATATCTTTGTTTGCATGATCAGGTGGCTTCTCCTTAACATGAGGTGATTGTTCAGGGGTGATGAGATCCACTTCATCATTGACTGCATCGTCAGAAGAAGTAAAGTCTTCTTCTATTACCCAATTTTGCTTTTGTTGAAGGCTCTTTCTGTTGTTGTTCCTAACTTCGACTTCATGTATCTTTTTCTGTCCCTTGTAAGTATCCTGATTCTCCTCTCTATCACTTTTTGTTGGTTTTGTTGAGATTGCTTTGTTGTCACCCTCATGTGCTATGTTGTTTTTGTTATTCCTTTGTGTATGATTCTGTTGTTGAGTTCTGCTTGTAGCCTTCTTTTGGTTTTTCCCCTTTGAAATTGTTTCTTTGTTCAACTCCTTGTTGTCTTCTATTTCTACTCCATTTATATTAATCTCCTCTGTCTCCCCCTCTTCCACTTCAAGTACACTGAACCTTGATTTGTTGGTTCCTTTATCATCTTTGTTCCTCCCTATATTGCTTGGTCATGCCCCATCTTTTTTTCCTCTTCATTGCTTTTGAACCACCATCCAAGGGCCATAGTTGTCACTACTATCCTTCATCGTTGTCTTTCCTTTTTTATTAGCCTCTGAAACGTTCTCTTTATTGCTTCTATTTTAGTCTCCGTTGTGTGTTGCTGCTCCATTTGTGATTTCAACATTATGCTCTGTTGCAATTTCATTGTTGGTTTGATTCTTTTCCATCCATATGACACAAGTTTTTTGTTCATGATCAGTTTTACCACATGTAAAACAAATATGATGAATGCCTTCATACTCAACCCTATACAAATTTCCACTAACCATATACCTTCCCAGCAAAGGTTTAGTAAGATCCACCTCCACACAAATCCTTGCAAATTTACCTCTACAAAGGTTTGATGTGTTATAGTCAATCTTACAGACTTTTCCTATCAATTCTCCTATTTTTCTCAGAATATGCTCATTGTATAGCTCAATGGGTAGTCCTAGAAGGCGAATCCAAGCAGTGATTTTGTCTTGTGGTTAAAAGGGGGTAGAAGTTGGGTTCCTATAGACGCAGTGCAAGATAGTGATCATATATCTTCCAAGGTTCCTCCATCAATGCAAAATCCAGGTCTTCTTGAGCATAAAATTTAACTAGATAAAAGTCATTCCCAAGATCTATTACATCCAATCCTCCAAATCTTCCCCACATAGCCTGTATCCTTTTCTTCCTGGCAGCATAACCTATTTTCCGACCCATCACCTTAACTATTAAGGACCTCCACCATGGTTGCCATAACTGCTTCTTCTTTTTCTCATTTACAAGAATATTGAAAAGCCCATCTCCCATATCAACCACTGTGATATCAGCCTTCTTAGTATCTTTCTTCTCACCATCTTCATCTTCTTCATTTTGAATGGCTATCTCAGGTACCTCCTCTTCTTCATCCTCCATTTCATCATCAGTATCATCGGATTTCTCATACTCCAGTGAGTCATCTTCCAAATCCCGGTAATCTCTAGTGACCATGCTTGCATAAGTTTTACCTTTAGTACCTTCATCGTGGTTCTCCATTCAATTTTCAAATCTGGGTGTCAGAGCTCTACTGGTGTGCCTTCAAATCATTCTTCTCCTTTTCTAACTTTTTTATTACTTCTCTCGTGCAGGTCTCCATCACGTTCTGGGGGTTCTCTTCCATCTAGGTCCCCTTCTGGCCGCTTATTTCCGGCCATCGGAGGTGGGTGATGAAACCCGTTTCGACAGTTCATTTCATTGCTTTAATTGACTAATTATCACATTTCCATCGCTTAAACACTAGCAAAATAAGTTAAATTGCACTTAGTAGTTCCTTAGGGCTGTAATTGTAATATTTGTTATTTCGGCCAATATTTACTATGTTTTGAACTGTTTCCGCACGATGCCTTGATGTGTGTGCTTAAGTGTTTCAAGATATAACAGGCGGAGTTTGGAGCGGAAGTGGCCGGAGAGAGCGAAAAGAACGGAAAGATCGCAACAAAACCTAGAAAGCCATTGCTGGAGCCTATGCGTACGCATCACCTGGAGCCATGCGTACGCATCTGAGCGTGGGCGGCACGCCCAATTGCTAATCTCGGCACCTATGCATTCGCATATGAAGCTTCCATGCGTACACATAGGTCCATTCCAGCATCTATAAATAGAGGAGCCTTTCACCATTTCAAGGGAGCCCACTTCCACATTTAACTTAGTTTTTAGGGTTCCATTTTAGGTTTATTTTCT
>JASCZI010121003.1:4489-21459 GCA_036250425.1 Stylosanthes scabra | reverse complement strand
TTAATTTGTGTGAGTTTTTGTATTATTAATTAATTATTATCTATCTATCTATCTACTGAAAACAATAATAATATATATAATATATGAGCCAATTCCATGTTTCTTACATTTAGTAGCTTCTTTGGATTTCCATCTATCTATCTACCGAAAACAATAACAAGCTTTTGAAGGAAAGGACTTCTATACAACTGGTATTGCTTTAGAACTTATTACAAAGGCATTGTCAATAAGTTCACATTCAAAAAAGTTGCTTCAACTAAAGGCAGAGGCTTTATTTTTGGTATGTTCTATACTATATTTTTTTTTCCCACATTTACACACATATTAGAAGAAAAAGGAAACATGAGCTTGCATGATTCTGGAATCCACTGCAGGAAGATGATTTTACTATTAGGGTCCTACCAGGCGCGAGCTAAAGAATGGGGAAGTACTTGATTTATTTCGCCTCTTAGTGCTGTTTGATTTGGCCTTAGTTATTGGGCCTTTTATCTTTGTGCTGTTTGATTTATTTTGTTGAACTCTGAAATAGGTTCTTCAAAACATAAACGTAAAGATACCAAACACCTTCATGATTTTGCCGTTTTTGTATCTCCATTTATTATTTATAATTTCAATTTTTGATTGTTATTTAGAAATAAGTTGTTCTTCCAAAATGTAACTTTGAGTTCTCTTTTTTGTATCTCTTTTTTTAGCTTTCTCCGGCTACTGGGAGCAAAACCACGATAAGGGTATTGTTCCTTCTTCATTCTTTGTCTTTATTAATGTAGATATCAGAGAAAATTGTGAAAATTTTTGGTTTGCACTTGGTATTTTTTCTATTTGGGTTCAGATCTCAATTGGGTTTGTGATGTTCTGCTGGATTCATTGTTGCTTATTGATGAGGAAATGTTGATATTTTTGTTTTGTTTTGTCTCATATAAGAGGAAATGCACTTACTAAGATCTCAATTGGGTTTGTGATTTTGCACTTTGTATTTTCTTGTTTCAAGCAAATTGATCATTTGAGTCTTCCCTGACTCCAAAAATGCTGTGTCATATTGAAGAATATGGATTCTTAGAATGTTTTCTTACTTTTTATATAATTTATTATGTTTCTCATATAGGGTATGTATTTGGAGCATGGGCAAAGAAAATGGTGTCTCATTCCTTTAGTGAAGATTCTGAAGATTGGAATTTTTCAACGAGAAGTTTCCAGTAATTGACTTAGATGATTTGTTAAGGGCATTAGCAGAAGTTCTAGGGAGGGATTAATGGGATATTACATACAAAGCAACAGTTGTTGGAATTGTTGTCACGGTTTTTAGCTGTGGCTATAGCTATTGTCACGGTTATTGTAGTGTTCTTGTATTTTTCAAAAAACCTGACTATAGGTCTGTAGTCACGTTTTTTGAAACGGACAGCAAAACCGTGACCGTGACGATAGAGCTATGGTCACCCTGGGAATTGCACACCGTCGAAAACCGTGACGTTAGACTTGAAACCGTGACTATAGATCTATTGTCACAGTTTTCTTAACTTATCGTCACGGTTTTCAAACGTGACAAAAGACCAAATTTCTTGTAGTGGTTGATGCTAATACTTGATGGACGCATTAGATTTATGCAATTAACATAAATAAAGACGGTCCTCTCTCTCTGCCTATTTAAACACGACGTATAGTTTTACTCCATGTGAGAAAACCACCATCATCAAGAACGTCTGAAGTAAGGGAAAGGGAGAGAAGCCAGTCTTGAAACCAGTCTTCTACTTCAGTTCAAGTTCAATATCTAAGTCCAATCCAATTATAACAAGGTTAACTTTTTTTTTTTCGATAGTTCTTATAACAAGGTTAACTATGACAGCCAATTCAAGTATGAAAATTACAAGTTTTCAAGATCCTATTTACGCTTCCGCTTAAGAATTATTTCTACAGTTTTTGTCGCAAAATGTCTACTCACTCATCAAGAAATTGTTCCTTGATGATAATTCATTTCGTAAGATTATCTTCATTTTGCAACCAATGATTAGCAAGTGATTTGTTAGATTTTTTTTTATCAAGTATGTAGCCATATTATATGCTTTAATAATTGGCCATGTGTTTATTATTTTTGAGAAACACAATGAAGAGAAAATATTTTAAAAAATTAATTAAAAGTCAGCTACTATTATGTATATACAAAAACTATTTAATTTTTGAGATGGTAATTTTGTTTTTTTAGTCATGTGACTTTTATTTTGATTTTGGTTTAATCTTAATTCAAGGCTAAAATTCGTTTCCACATTTTTATATAAAAATCTCATTATGATAGAGATATATGTCCCCTGTATACTACTTACACAAAAGTGTAAGGTGCAAATTAAAGTGTATACATGGTTTGGCTCAGGTTTAGCCAGCCAAACTCGTTTTAGCGGATCCATTATTATCACATTATATATAACAAATTATATAAGAAAATCAACCACTTAAGTGTTCAAATGGATAGGTGACTTGTCTGATTCAGTAAATATTGGGGTTCAAAATTGGGATTGTGTATATACCATTCAATTGATAAATATTAAACACTTAAATAAATTTTTTTTTTTGGGACATTAACACTTAAATAAAATTTAGATTCACAGCAAATTAATATCTTTACCTTTCGAATTAAAAGATATTATGAGAATCCAAAAGTAAAAGACAACTGAAAACTTTAGACTCAACAAAAGTTAATAAATATCATATAGTATTTATACAAAACTAAATTCTTATAAAGCAAAAATGACTTTATATAATATAAAAATATTAATGAAAATATAAGAGTATAATATTTCATTATTAAATTTATTAAAAATAATTTTTTTAATGGAAAATAATTTCCGACCATTGTCGAACCTACCAAAAAAAAGAAAGACATCAAATAAAAAAAAAAAGGCATACAAACCTATTAAAATTATATATGCTTCGGATGATCTAGACCAAATTTTGATGAATTAAGTATAATGAGAGCTAAGAAAAAGGATCATTTAAAATTATTAAATTTGTAAAGCAAAAAAATAATGGTATAATCACTTTTGAATCTGTAATTTTTATTATTTATATATTCTATCATATTAATTTAAGAATAATTAAAATATTATTTCTATTTCTAAAGTAATCAATAATTTTAAAGTAGGTTGATCGGGGGCTAGTTCTTGGAATGAGATCGAGCATAAGGACTAAAATAAAAATGACGTTCAGCAATTTAGGAGTTGACTACAAATATAATTGACATGAAAACGACCTGTACTCAATATGAAAAGATGATTTGAGGTGAGTAACCACACAACTTTCAGTCATCCACCCAAATCCGGTGTGTGAAAAAAAAAAAACAAAAAGACATTGACAGGTGTAAGGTGTTGAATCAGCTAAAATATAGACATAGAATATTAATTATTGAATTGAATTGTGGTTTCCGTGATAGAAACAGAAAAGTACTATTCTGTCCCCGTCGGCTTCTCAGAGCCCTTTACCCTCCGGAAGTGGTTGTCAATAGTGAATCAATGAACACATAATAATAATAATAATAATAATAATAATAATATTAGAGTTGTTACGAAACGGTCCAATAAGACATAATCCACTAATCAAGTAGCCAATTTACTTGGCCCATAGATCAAAGATCGGACTAAAAAATGAAAGATTCGATAGGATTATGAGAAGATCTCATCCGAATCTTAACCAACCGCTACTATATAAGCAGGGGGCAACACCCCCTCAAGGTACGCATTCTCTTAACCCTAACCTCCCATATTAGCCCTAGAATACTCATAATTCTAATTTTGGGATTCTAGTGCTATTCTCTCATCACATCAACCACCTTCTTCGGATTCAGCCCTCGAACTCTTCCGAGTGCTTCCCCTCGGAAGGAACACTTTCTCTCTCTCATTCTCATCGTTTATTTCCTCTCGAGACTAAGGTCCATTGGATCATTGTTTGGTACATCTGTGCTTAACATTGGCGCCGTCTGTGGGGAACTAGACTTTAGAATCGAGTTGCGAGACGAAAACTGAACCTCCGAGCTAAAGATGGTGGACGCTCAACTCAACAACGAAGGTGCTGACGAAGGCATCCCACAGTTTACCCCAGAGAAGGGAATAATCCCCCCGAACAAGCACATCCAACAGATGGAAGTTGCCCTGTGGGAGCTCCTCGAGAGACAGACTCGTGAGGCGGAGATCGCCTCCGAGGCGATGAAACGGGCAGAAGCCATGGCCGCGAGGCAGCAAGCTTTGTTGGAGGAGGCTGAAAGACGCGATCAGGAGCTGAAGGAAAAACTCCGAAATAGGCAATCGTACGTTGACGAGGACGAAGGGGTGGCTGATTCGCGTTCCCGTACGTGGAAACTGTTGGTTGTGGTTGGAAACCCACCTGCGAAAGAGAACAGAAAACATCCCTTCTCACTCGCCATCCTCTCGGAAGAGCTCCCTAAGAAATTCAAATACCCGACGGACATGGAGCTATATGATGGAAACAGTGATCCAAAGCATCACCTAGATGCCTTTGACAACAGGATGGTGCTCCTGAATGCCTCGGATGCTACAAAGTGCAAAGCCTTCTCCGTGACCTTCAAAAAGGATGCACTGACTTGGTTCAACTCCTTAGCACCTGGAAGCATTAAAAGCTTCTCCGACCTGTCTGGAGGTTTTCTGAAGAACTTCACCACTCGGAGAAGGCTCCCGAAGACCTGCCTGAACCTCTACTCGATCGTGCAGAAGCCGAAAAAGTCACTGCGGGACTATTTGGACCACTTCAACTCTGAGTGCACTCATATCGAGGGGCTCGAATGTCAAGCAACCCTCATGGCATTGGTTAAAGGCCTCAGAGAGGATACCCCATTCCTCAAAAGCCTTACCAAGAGGCCACCTAAAACTACGGAAGAGATACAAGAGAGATCCCATGATTACTTGCAACAAGAAGAAGGACAAACGGCAGTGAAAACTGACCGTGACAAGAAAGAAGCTAACCGGAAGGATCTACCGCGAGAAGACCGCGGCAGGCGGGAACAACGCTCCGGCAGATCCTACTACAACCCACTGAACGTCTCGCTGACAACCTTCCTTCATGAAGTATCACAAGTGGAAAGAATACCCGCACCACGAGCAATCAAGAATAATCACAGAGGAGACCAGAATGCTTACTGCAAGTATCATAAGCAAAACGGTCATGACACAGAGGATTGCCGTGACCTCCTCGAATTCGTCGAGAAAGGTTTGAGGAAAGAAAAGTTCCGTGAGTACACCGGAAGAAGCAGTGACCGAAGGGACGATAGAAGGACAAGGCAGAGGGCGGGCAACTGGGAAAAGTCCACTGAAGGAAAGGATGAGCGCAAAGATGGCGTGGTTAGAAGGGAAATCAAGATGATTTCAGGAGGGCTTCCGGATAAAGGTAACCCACCATCCCGGAAAGCGGCCAAAAGGAGCAAACAGTCATGCCTTGCCGTGGAAGTCATGCCTAGGACATTGCATGATAAACCGCCTCCAGAAATCACTTTCTCTTCGGAAGAGATCGAAAGAACAACCGATACCCAAAATCCTCCCCTAGTGATTTTCATGGATGACATTGACGCAACAATCCTACGAGTTTTTATAGACCAAGGAAGCTCTGCAGACATCCTCTTCCGACGTTGCTTTGATTCACTCGGACTCACCAACAAGGACCTGAAGAGCCATTCCGACGAGTTAGTCGGTTTCTCCGGCGAAAGAGTCACTCCGGATGGTTTCGTGACATTGTGGGCCACCTTTGGGGATCTACCAAATAGGAGAAGTACAAAAGTAAGGTGGCTGGTCATCAACCATAACTCCATCTACAATGTGATTATGGGAAGACCGACCCTCAACCGGATAGGAGCGGTTATAGCAACCTCCATCTTGACTATAAAGTTCATAACACACGGAGGAAAAGTAGGCGTACTTCGCGAAGACAAACAAGAAGCAGAGAAGTGCCATAATGCCACTTTGCACGTTTCCAAAGAACAACTTCCAAAGCTAGACAAGCCGGAAGAAGCCAAAGGGTGCCTCTTAGTAGATCTCGAACCACCAGCAAAGAAGGTCCACGAGAGACCAAACCGGAAGGCGATCTCCAGCAGGTTCATATAGGACAACATTCCGAGCAAGTAACTATGATTGCAAAGAACCTGCCAAAAGAATTGAAGAGCAAGTTAACTCAGTTTCTAAAGCTGAATTCCGATCTGTTTGCATGGACAGCAGCTGACATGCCCGGAATAGACCCGAACTTCTCCAGCTACAAGCTGTCCATCATCCACGGCAGCAAACCGGTAACACAAAAGCTACGTTGTATGAGCCCGGAAAAGGTGGCCGAAACAAAGAAGCAGGTCCAAAGCCTTCTAGAAGCAGGATTTATCCAAGAAATCAAATACCCTACATGGCTCAGCAATGTGGTAATGGTACCCAAAAGCAATGGGAAGTGGCGCATGTGTGTCGACTACACCAGCCTGAACAAGGCATGTCCAAAAGACCCAAACCCACTCCCAAGCATTGACGGATTAGTAGCAAAGCTTCCGGCTACAGGTTCCTCTCATTCATGGACGCTTATTCCGAGTACAATCAGATCCCAATGTACCCCGGAGACGCTGAAAAGACAGCTTTTATCACTCCCATCGGCAGCTTCTACTACAAAGTAATGCCGTTCGGGTTGAAGAATGCAGGGTCTACATACCAAAGGCTCATGGACAGAGTGTTCAAAGAGCTACTCGGGGGCATTCTTGAAGTATATGTGGATAACATGCTAGTTAAAGCGAAGGCGGAGGAAGAATTAATCCCCAATTTGGAGAAGGTCTTCGGCAAATTACGGGAACACCAAATGCGCTTGAATCCGGCAAAGTATGCCTTCGAAGTTGAAGCCGAAAAATTCCTCGGTTTCATGCTGGCCAATAGAGGAATTGAGGCTAACCCGGAAAAGTGCCAAGCCGTTATCTCTATGAAGCAGCTGGAGTGTTTAAAGGAAGTGCAAATGCTGACCAGCAAACTGGCGGCCCTTTCTAGGTTCCTAGCAGCCTCAGCTGTGAAAGCGGCCCCCCTATTCAAGCTGATGAAAAAATGGGTAGAATTCAAGTGGACGAAAGCGTGCGAAGAAGCTTTCAAAAGCTTCAAAGAGTACCTATCCGCACCCCCAATCCTAGTCAAGCCGGAGCCAGAAGAACCACTCATAGTCTACTTGGCCGCAACTGCAGAAGCAGTCGTCGGAGCCCTAGTCCAAGAGAAGAATAAAGTGCAGCAGCCTGTGTAGTTCGTAAGCAAAACCCCCCAAGGGGCGGAGCTGAAATACCAAAGGTTGGAAAAGCTAGCACTAGCACTGATAGTAACCGCCAGAAGGCTAAGACAATATTTTCAAGCCCATCCAATTATCGTCAAAATGGATCAGCCGTTAAGACAAGTGTTGCAGAAGCCAGATCTGACCGGAAGAATGCTGAGCTGGTCAGTGGAGCTCTCAGAGCACCACATCAGCTATGAAGGAAGGACGACAATAAATGGGCAAGTAATGACTGACTTCATTGCGGAACTCATTCCAAACTCCCCAAACCCTGATTCTTTGGCATAGGTCCTCCACGTAGATGGATCCTCAAACAACAAAGGAAGCGGCGGGGCGTCCTCCTAGAAGGACCAGACAGAGTCATCATAGAGATGGTAGTGAAATTTCAACTTCAAGCAAGTAACAACCAGGCGGAGTATGAAGCGCTGATAGCAGGCTTAAAACTGGCAAAAGAGGTCGGAATCTCAGAGCTAGAAGTCAGATCTGACTCCCAAATCGTCACCTCCCAGGTGAACGAAAGCTATCAGGCCAAAGATCCCCAAATGGCCAAGTACTTGGAGAAAGTAAAAGAGCTTCAAACCTCTTTTAGGAAGTGTGAGTAAAGCACATCCCTCGGAAAGAGAATGACCGAGCGGATACCCTATCGAAGCTGACAAGTACCAAGCCAAACGGAAGCAACCGCACCCTGATCCAAGAGATCAAACAGAAGCCCTCCATCGACGAACCTCAAGCAGTGCTCGTGATCTCGATGGAGAACAGTTGGAGAAAACCCATCATCGACTTCCTCGAAAAAGGAATCCTCCCAAAAGAAAAAAGGGAAGCAAACATCATGAAAAGGGATGCGATGAATTATGTAATGGTGGGCGGGGAGTTATACCGAAGGGCAGCGACTATGCCCCTGCTCAAGTGCGTTGAGAAAGAATACGTCCCCATCATCATAGCAGAAGTGCATGAAGGAACCTACGAACAACATCAAGGAGTAAAAACCACCGTTCGAAGAATCCTCCTAGCCGGTGTGTGGTGGCCTCACATGAAGGTTGACGTCATGGATTACATCAAAAAATTACAAAGATGTCAAGAGCACGCCAAGGTACAGCAAATTCCAGCCACCAAGCTGTCATCCATTGTCTCACCTTGGCCATTTGATAAATGGGGAATAGACCTCATCGGCCCTTTCCCAAAAGGACCCGGGCAAGTCAAGTACCTAATTGTAGCCATTGACTATTTTACCAAGTGGGTGGAAGCAGAATCACCTGCGTCAATCACAGCAGCCCAGTGTCGAAAGTTCATATGGAACAGCATAATTACTAGGTTTGGAGTGCCAAGAGTCATCACTTCCGACAATGGAACCCAATTTGCTGACAAGAAATTCAAAGAATTTCTAGAGGGTTTCCATATCCATCAGCAATTCTCCTCGGTAGAGCACCCCCAAGCAAACGGACAACTCGAAGCCATGAACAAGATAATCCTAAACGGATTAAAGAAAAGGCTTGACGACAAGAAAGGCTGCTGGGCGAAAGAACTCGGAAGTGTCCTCTGGTCGTACAGAACAACAGAACAATCGTCGACAGGGTTAACCCCTTTCCGACTTACCTATGGTACAGAGGCCATGGTCCCTCTAGAGATAGCTGAAGAAACCAACCGGGTATAAAGCTACGACTCGGAGGAAAACAAAAGAAGTAGAGAAGATGACGTAGATTCAATCTACGCAGTCCGCGAAGAGGCAAGGATGAGACAGCAGGCGGCAAAAGAACTCTTAGCAGCCCGATACAACAAAAAAGTAAAAAGCCGAGAACTTGAAACAGGGGACTTGGTACTAAGAAGGGCTGACATTGGAGGAAAGAATGTCGCCCAAGGCAAGCTAGGGGCAAATTGGGAAGGCCCCTACCAAGTGGTCGAAGTGCTCGGAAAAGGAGCGTACAAGCTCCGTACAGTACATAACAAACTTAAAAAGGTACCACATGTAAACAGAACGTAGCAGCATGTACTCTTTTTCCTCCCATCTTTATTTTTTCCCCAAGAGGGTTTTTCGGATGATGAGGTTTTAACGAAGCATGTAAGCGTTCCGGCCACCTTGGCCGTTATTAATAAACAAGTATTTTTACTTTTGCATTTATGCTCTCTGTCGTTTACCTTTTAAGCATTATTCATTATGCATTCTTCTGAGTCTCAGAAAAGAACAAAGAGCCCGGGAGCCAAAACCAAGGCTTTAAAATTAACCCCAAAGGGCAACCTATAAAGTGGTCGGAGCAAACACCACGGCACCACACCGGACTGATCACCCGGATTCTGAGTTGCAAATAAAAGAAAGTGATGCAAACCGATAGTCAAAATTAAAAGACATCGCGATAAGCAAACTTAAAGCACAATTATAAAAGTGCACCACGCGTAAAAGCAAAAGGCATCACCAAGTGCCAAAACACAAACCAGCATAGTGCTCCCAACAAAGAACACTATCAAGTGCCACAATGAACACTAAGCTCTAAACGCAAAACTAGTCGGAAGCAAGCAAATGAAGCAAAAAACTGTTTTAAGGCCATACACTTAAAAAAGGAAGTGGCCCCAAAAAACCAATATTCACAAAAAGCAAACGCCCAAAGGGCACAATGTCAGAAAAGCCACCAAGGGCATCACCAAAAAAGCAAGAAAAACATTCATTACAAATTTCAAGTGGGGCATTCCCCACTAACACCAGCCGACGTATTTCCCCGTTCCTGCTGCTGCTCCGGCACCACCTCAGGCAGAGTCTCTGCAACTTCAGCATCATCACCAAGAAGTTGCTCAGGGACATGAATCCTCTTGCCCTTCAGATCCCAGCAAGTCTTCAAGGTGATGGCTGAAAAGTCCACACCAGGACAGAGATGATAAACTTGATCAAGGACTATCTCCAACGTCTCTTGACACATCTCTTGAGCCTCGATGCCAAGACTCTTCCACTCGGTGCACCAGTAGTTGGCCTCCTCCCTCGACTTCCTCAACTCGGCCTGAGCAGGCTCGAGAGACATAGTAAGAGACTTCACACTGCTCTCAGCAGCTTCTGCCCTCTTCTGGTCTTTGCTCACCCAGAGCTGGGCGGACTCTAGTTGGGCCTTCAGAACCTTTATATCTTCATCCAACTGAGCCACCCGCTCAAGAGCCGACTTATGATCCACCTCCTTTTGAGAAAGCTGCTGGGCAAGGGAATCAGCCTTTTCCTTCAGTGGGAGATACTCCAAAGCAGAGTCCCTCTCAACCTTCAGGACTGAAAGCTGGTCCTTAACAGCAAATAGCTCCTCCTCAGTCTTGGTCTTGGCCTTTAAAGCAGCCTCTAAACCAAGCTGCACAAGTAAAAATCAAAATCAAACACAACAGGTAAAGGCAAGCTATATCAAAATACAAAAAAATAAAACCGACAGTGTACCTGTTGGCAAGCAAGGTCCTGGCATTGGAGGCGCCACGACTCTCCGAGAAGCTGGTCCGGCAGCATCCCCTGCAGATGTTTCCGCACGGAGGATGAAGTTAATCCAGCATCCAAAGCCTTCCGATAATTAAACTTTTTCGGAAAGGCTAAGTCTAAAGGATTAACAGCATGCTCCCAAGCAGCATCGTCGCCCAGCACGCGGTCGACTATATCCTCCTCTTTCCCTTTCTCCTTCCGACGCCTCTTTTGCTTCAAATCGACGTTCGAATCCTCCTTAGCAGCCTCCTCCACCTCCACATCCACCCCCTCCGGGCGCTCCCTCTTTGAAGAGCTTTTCTTAGCCTTAGAAGTAGCCGGAGGAGGAGGAGGAACCTGGACGGAAGGTGTAGCGGGATTGACCGACGACCCGGCAGGAGCAGCAGAAGCGGGCGCAGCAGCAGCGACAGTAGCAGCATGAACACCATTCGGTAGAACCGACCGGGGAGCCATCCTGGAAGGGTCGACCATCATCTCCATCATCCTATCAAGTTTGGTTTTCTTCATCTCGACGAGAAGCAGATCGTCTGCGACACAGATGAACAAACACAAATGAGATAACAAGCATAAATAGTAGATTAATAAATGCAACGACATAGAAACTCATAGAAATACCAAGATATTTTCCCACCACCGCGTCGTTGTTATCTAAAATCAAACGACAGGTGAGGCTATTTCTCTTCAGCAAACCGGTCGGAAGCGACACCAAAAACTCGAAGGCAGCCGTCTCCAAAGGGTCCAACTCATGGATCACGAAGTCTTTAATAAACCCATGGAAAAGGCCTCCCCCAGTCGTCTAGCCAAAATGCGCGATGGCCAGGAGCGGGAAGTACTTTAAAGTAATGCCACTTAAACTCCTGGATGGACTCCTCAAAAATGTCAAACAGCTTACACCACTGACGCGCCCGGAAGGAGATAAAGTCTTAGCCCGTGGGAGGGATGAGTATATCATAAATATACAAAGATAAGCGGCTCATCGGTCTGAACCTGAAGTGGAGGCATACCTTCTAAAAAAAACGCAGAAGCCCCCAACCATTTAAATGGAGTTGGCTCACCGCCATCCGGCACCGCGTCATCATCTCCCTTTGGAAGTCCGTAAAAGGCAAACGGACCCTAAACGGGTAAATAACTCCTGATAGCAAACCAACTTTTAGTTATCTAACTTTATGATTTGGAATTAAGGATATATGATTTATGGTCTAAAATGTAAGATAAATAAAATAAATTCCATGAAGTTGACCGAGGGTGATTAAAAGAAAGTTGCCTATTTAATATTATTTAAATAATAATAAGAAAAAATAATTATTCCTATCCATAAATGTTTAATTAAAAACTAACAAATTTACTTATAAAAAAATAAATTCAAACAAATGAGATATTATTGATAAAACTATCCAAATTAAATTTTTTTTAAAAAATTTTCAAATTATCCTTGTATTTAACACAATCATCATTATTGTTCTTACTCTTCTTTCTCATCACCCACATCATTCATACTCTTCAGTCTCACCACCACCATTTACATCAAGTTTAACCCCTTAATTAGGGATGACAAAAATCTCCACACCCGCCGGTACCTATCAAAATTACCCGTGAAATTTCTCGGGGACGAGAATTGAGGTATCCGCCCCATTGAAACCCACGAAATCCCCTTAAATATAATATTACATAACTATCCCAATATATATATAAAAGCTAAGATCAAGGTTGTTAAACTCGTCAGTTTAACTAAACTGTATAGCCAACGTAAGTTTGACTCACGAGTTAACTCATAAATTCGTACGAATTTACCTGTTATATGCTTTTTTATAAAATTATTTCTAATCATTCAAAATTAATAATTTCAGTATTAAGACACATTAAACTAAAATAATAGTACAACTATAATTACTAAAACCGTAAAAGAAATCCAAAATATAATAGATTAACCATTAAAAGCTCTAACAAACTAAAATTGAAATAGTTCAATAGCTTCATTTTCCATGGCATCAACATCATCAGCTTCACTAATCAATTATCAACTATTCAAATATTTAAATTACTAGTAGCAACATTGCAACAACACTCTTACCCTAATAATCAATTAACAAGGAAGGACACCTAACATTCAACTAATAATCAGGCAACAACAGTGCAACGACACTGCAATAATTAACAAGTGCCAACAATTACTAATAGGAAATTAGATTAACAATTAATAAGTATCAACAATTTAAAAATGCTAATAGCAAATTAGATTAAAGATTTCAGAAACAAATTAGATATAATTACAATTAAAAAAATTAAATAGGAATGGAGACTGGAGAGGTAGAAGCATAGAGCAACACAAATGAAGAGAACCGAGACTGAGATGAAGGCAGTGCAGGCGGCAGAGTTGCAAAGATGGAGACACAAGACGGCGATGAAGAATGCAATAGTAGACACGAACGAAGAGGCCACAATAAAGCACGACGGCGATAAAGGAGACACGAACTGAGAAAGCATATAGTAGGGAGAGGAGACACAACAGAGGCGGCATGGTAAAGGAATAGCATGAAGAACGAGCAGAGTGCAGAGACACGAACTGAGACGGTGTAGACACATAGTGGACTAGTGCACAACCACGAAGGCGGCTAAGTGAAGCACCACGACTCCACGAGCACAGAAAACACAGTGTGATGGGCTGCGGGGAACTAGCGTTCATAAGCAAACTCGGGAGGGCTCCATGGTTGCTTGGTATCTAACAGCGCAAGAGAATGAGAGAGACTGAGAGATGAGTGAGTTGTGTGAGTATGTCGTGGTTTTATTTTATCTATATTTGCTCATCAAAATGGCGCCGTTTTGGGCCAAAATAGGTCTCTTAACAAACTCGCTTACTAGGCCATAAACTCGCGAGTTGACCAAGTTTGATCAATTTTAGCCGAGTTCACCTGTAAGCGAGTTTATGTGCCGTTTAACTCGGTTACACTACCTAAACTTGTACGAATTTACAAGTTAAAACGTGAGTTTAACAACCATGGCTAAGATTTTGTTTATGTTGGAAACATTTTTTTATTTTCCTTAATTGTGTACGTTTGAGATTTTATATATATCTGGATTGTTAAATTTGTGTTTGAATTATATTTTAATATGTTAAATTTTGTTGTATTATACTCAATTTATTATGATTGTGTTAATTTTTTTTCAATTTTCTTCATATGTTGATATCCATGAACATTTGTGGGTATCCACCAACCCTGCGGGAATTTATCAATGGGGTCCAGCTATGGGGATGGGGCGAGGACCGGGGGCGATTTCGTAAACTGGGACAAGGAGCGGGGGACGGGAACCTGCCTCCACGGATATCATTGCCATCCCTACCCTTCATTCTGTGAGACCGCCTTAGCGACGCAACCTCGCAGAACTTTGGCATCTCAGCAACGACCACCTCTAGGTGCTATTCCTCTCCCTAAATCCTTCCCAACCGCATCTACGACGCCTGGTCCAAGTCCCATAACTCACTACTTGTCGCATTGATGCCGACGGTTTCGTTGAGGTTCCCTGACACCCATGCATCCCATCTAATCTCATTTTCTCATCTCGTCATGGAAGCATGTTGTTCTCTCATTTCTCATATGGTTGTCTTGTCTCCATCTACACAATCTTACTGAATCTTTATTCTCTTAATAATATATCTTGATTGTTGAATGTTGATTACTGATCTCGTTACTTCTAAAATCATATAAATACAAAGATCTGATTGGATGATTGTGTAAAATTCTTTTATATTAACGGTGCATCAAAATTAAACTTTACAACAATTTCGTCGAAAATAAAGTCAACAATAATAGTACTTTTGTCTATATAAGAATTTAGTTAACAATAAAGATACTTTGCTTATGAAGATTGCTAAAAAGTTTTTTAAAGAATCTCTAAGTTTTATTTTATTTCAATTTTATTTCAGAAATTTTGATTTACATTATATATATTCTTAATAGTTAATTTTCTTAAAAAATATAAGGTAAATTTAACACAAGTAAATTAAACATAAAGTTTTGTCGCTAACTCCTAATTGTTAAGCATTATTATTGAATTTGTCATAAGAATTTTGAAAAATTTGTTACAAAAGGCATATTGGATGTAAATAAAAGTTTATGGGACAAAATTAAAACAAAACAATACTTAGAGTATTTTTGAAATTTTTAACCATCTTTTGAGACAAAAAATATACTTTTCTCCTTCTAAAAAAACTAAAAAATCTAAATTTTCAAAACATTTATTATATAACCTCTATAAAACAATATTAAGGTTTTCAATCGTAATTAACCGAACAACTGTATTTAGAAAAAGAATAAAATATAAAAAAAAATGTTACAGAGATTAAATAGTAATTAGAGTTTAGACGTTGAAAATAAATAATGGGATATTTGGAATCTTATCGCCATTCCATATGGCAAAATAATTTAGGGGCTTATTTGGTAAACATATAAATGGTAAAAATTAAATAGGAATTTTAATAGAATTATGTACGGATCACATTTATATTCTAATTTAATTGTTTTAGGACGTGGGGGATAAAATCTGTAATGTAAAATAATATTTCATATTTATATCAATTTATATCTATATCGAATAATTTTTTAATGATTTATTATTGGAGAGTTTAAGTAAGTATCAATGTGTTTTTTAAAGCAAACTTATAAGACCAAACTAATTTCTTCAAATATATAATCCAACTTATTTTTAACATTCATATATTCATCCAACTTTTAGGGATTAATTACCTTTTTTCATAATATATCTATATTTATGCTCAATGCTAAGAAAATAAAAAGAAGTTTGTGTAACCAACACTTTGGCAACCAACAAGTTAGGCAACACTATTTCTTTCCCTTGTTTTCCATCTCTCTTCTCTGTATCCCGACGTCTATCATATCCACCACCATAAAAAAACCAACGCCGGTCGCGCCGCCCTTGCCTTTGTCACTGTCACCATACACTGCTTCTTCTTCTCCCCCATATCTTCCCCTTTCTCTGGTCTAGTCGCATATCCTCCACCATTGTTACTGCGCGACCTCCATCGCAAATCCCCAACATTGCGGAACCACCACCGCGCGACCACATCATCATCATCATCTTCTTCTTCTTCTTCTTCTTCTTCTTCTTCTTCACCGCATTGTGACCACCACCTCCGTTTTAAACGGAACTACATAGCTTCGATTGTAGAGTGGAGAAGGGGATGAGGCGTAGGTCGACTGCGATGGCGAGCCTTGGGTGTAACAACGCAAGTCTTTTACGCGAGGCGACGAAACTCGCGGCGACATCACTACAAGAAACTATTGGAAAATCGTCAAATTTTTCATTGGATTATTATCCGACGCTTTAGGCCTTGGCGGAAATATATATTTCCATCGGATTCTAGCCTTCCGTGAGCCCCATAAACTCGGTTCTTGTATGGTTCAGATAGATTCTGACGCCACACAACATTTGATTCAATTGTACCAGCACTTTCATCCCCTTCCTCTTGCGCCTATTGAGTGGCTTGCTCGAAGTTGGTAGAAAATGTAAAATCCAGAAAAATATTAAATAGATTAATTATATAATTAATAATCTAATTAAAATAGTTAAAGAGAGTTGTAAGGGGTTAGTTTTAAGACTTCGAAATTTGGAGATTTAACGATGAAATTTGGGTTCAGTGAATTTTTCCGAGTGGGGAAAAGTATCTGATTGCAAAAAAAAAAAAAACCGCATAAAAATGCGTACCGATAATCTAACTGGCAGTATCTACTTAATTTTGTCAGGTACGGTGTATGGAGAAATTAAAAACATAGAAATGACCGGAAAAATATTTAGAATAAAAATCAAAACACTTATCTTTAAAATTTGGACCCAAAGTTGGGTCAATGGGCAAAAGGACAAAAATGTCACTCCACCCAATTAAAAGGAATAAGTTCCTTCTCTCCCTTCTTTATTTTCTTTCTTCTGGGCAGAAGCCCCAACGAGAAGAAGAAGAAAGGGAAAAGAAACCCCATCTCCTTCCAACACTTCAATTCTCCATAACTTTTGATCCGGAGCTCCGATCGCCGTACCGTTTGCAGCCACGCGAAGCCCTTCACTTCCTCTTCAATTCTATCCGATTAATTTGGTGAGTGACTCGAAATTTCATCTCCCTTTTCTCACCTCAAATCTGAACTCGAAAATGGGTTTATGGGTATTGAGATTTTGTGATTTTTTTATGTTATAGGAGTGCTCTAGCTTGGGCTCTTGATAGGTTCTAGCATCTAATAACATCGAAAGAGGTAAAAATTAA
>JASCZI010121002.1:45833-82900 GCA_036250425.1 Stylosanthes scabra | reverse complement strand
GGGAATGGATTTGCTTTTCTCCTGTAGAATTGGTGGTCTTGAGGGCAATCTGGCAAGGGAAATGTGAAGGTGTTCATGGTGAAGATGTGAAGGATTTTTGGAGGAGAATCTTTGTTTGGTCTAGAGAGATAGTCAGCTATGATATTATGGTTTCCTTTGATGTGCTTCACTGTGAATTTATAGCGAGAAAACCAATCTTTCCATCTCATGAGTTGTGAGTCAGGAAGAGTCTTTCCTTTTGCATCGAGCATTGATGGAAAAGATGTATTGTCCATTTCCACGATAAAGTGGTAGGGGCTTAAGTGAAAGCTGAACTTCTCTATTCCTCTTTTGACAGCAAGAATCTCTTTGTAAGTGGCATGGTAATGTTTTTCAGATTCTTTGAACTGTCCACTAGCATGGGCACAGTAGTGTCTTTTCCCATCAACTTCCTCTAGGAGCACAGCTCCCCAAGAATGGTCACTGGCATCAGTTTGGAGGATGCGTTGTCCATCATTGGGAATCTTCAAAGGAGGTGGATTCTGAGTAATCTCTTTGAGTTGCTTGACAGCTGTAGTCTGTTCAGGTCCCCAAGGTGGGGGTTTCTTCTTGAGAAGTTTACACAGCTGGCTTGTATGTCTAGTCACATCTGGGATAAAGTCACGGATATAATTCACAATCCCCAAGAACTGTTGTACTTGTTTTACCGACAGGTTGTCGTCTGGAAATTTGAGCAGTTCTTTAGAGATATGATTTCCTGGTTGGAAGAATCCGTCATGAAAAGTAAGCATGTAATTAGAATGAAAATGGCGCCATTAGAAAGTAGAAAGCCTAGATGCATTATAAATAATATAAAAAAATTATTTATGTTTTTTTCTTATTTCTTTTCATTTTGTTTTTTTACTTATAAATTGGATAGAAGTTCTAAATTTGAGAAATGTAAATTAGGAGAAAAATTAAAATTTTATTAATAACTAAAAGAATAATTTACTTTGAATTGATTTGTGTCCTTTTTCTACTAAATTAATAAAAAAATAAAAATTATCTAAACAAATTGTAAAAAAATGAATAATAAAAAAATGATTGAGTAAATATTTGAATACTACATACTCTACTGTTTATAAAGTGAAATTATAATATTAAAATAATAATGTAAATTTAGAATTTTTCAAATGACATATTTTGGTTGATATTTTTTCAAAGTGATATGCATAACACAATATTAAATTAATTTTTTTTTTAAAAAAATTGATACTAAAAAATACTCCACTGAAAATGTTTTAATTTTTTTAGTAATTTTTTATGTGATTTTCTTTACTGTTTTGGATTTGATCATTTCTTCTTGCCTTCTTGATTATGATATTTGTTCTTTCTAATATTTAATTTCCTGATATTTTTTCTAAATCTTAAATTTCAAATTTAATAAAGAAAACTAAATATCATATTATAATATTACCTAAATATAATGAATTTTAAGAAGGGCTCTAAGAGTTAAAAATTTTTAGTCTATGTTCAAGTTTGTCCGGCAACTAAGATTGTATTTTTTCTATTGCAACAGTTGAACAGTATATATATTTCCTAGATATTATAGTCTCTTAAATACAATCAGATATCCTTTTAATTATCTCATATTAGATGCGGTAAAGAGTACAATTGGTCAAAAAAGTATTCTTTCTCCATTTTTTTTTCTCCCAATTTTAGTTGTAAGAGACTCTTGATTATGGCATTTCACTTTTGTTTTTTTTTCCCTTCTCTTCAAATCATTTCTGTTAGATTTTAGTGCATTAAAATTTAAAAATATTTCAATTAGCAATTTTATTATGAAAATAATCCCATTGATTTTTTCTTAATTTCATTTTATATTTTAGTTTTCATATCAATAATTTTATTTGTATACCAAAATCAGTCACTAAAATCAATCACAAAATATTTTTATATTTTCATATGTATATAAACACAAATATTAAAGGAAGATGTTCTAATATGGCACTCGAATTTTATAAAATACCGTATGGAGTTAAGATTGACCGTTGAGATTTATTGTTTAAAAATTGAAGGGATCAAACCAACTTAGGCGTCTTAAAATGCAAAAGAAAATAATAGGATCCAGGGTAGTCTAGCAACCGGTCTAGGCATTGCGCGTTGAAACACATGACGTCTTATGTGATGTCCACTTTGTGCAGTTGAATGGCGGTAAGTTTTATGACTCATGGTTGGTGGATGAGCCGAGCCATGCTAAAGCTAAATGTGGGCCGTTTAAAAGATTGTTGGCTTGGGTCCTAGTATGAACTGCATACTCTAGTTTAGGACTATGCACACCAATAATATTCATGCACAGAAAATGAAATAGAACATGACCAAAAACAAATGAATTGAAAAAAAAAAAAACACTAGTATTTTCTTTTCAATACTTGTATTTTTATGCATGTTTAATAATGTTTGTATTTGCTTAATGTATCCTTCATGAGAGTATAAGCTATTG
Source organism: Stylosanthes scabra (assembly GCA_036250425.1). Lineage (NCBI taxonomy): Eukaryota > Viridiplantae > Streptophyta > Magnoliopsida > Fabales > Fabaceae > Stylosanthes > Stylosanthes scabra. The sequence goes on along the minus strand of JASCZI010121002.1, from coordinate 80,439 downwards.
TAAATAAAATCTCTAAAATATCTTTAAGAATTCATTTATTTCAAAATGTAGTATGATTTATTTAAATATATTCTTGTTCATATATATCATATAATAGTAATTAAAAAGTTTCACTTTTTTCTTAAAAAAAAAAAGAAACTGGTTACACATCACTACTTTAGGGAAAAAATTGGTTAATCTCATGTTTTGTTTATTAGCATCAAAGTATTATACTGTAAGAATACTATATAAAAATATTGTAAAACTGAAAAAAAAAAAAACTAAAACAAAGATTAACAAAGTAATATGCACTTATAACATCACTTTAACTAATTTCATAGATTAAAAAATTAATATAATTTAATTCACGACACCTCATGTTTTCTTTGATCAATTGTGTCTCTCATCATTTTCTTCTTTTATTAGTGCTGCATCTCTCAGAGTTTATCGCTTTCTTCGTATATGATTCTCATAACAATCATGCTAGTCAATAAACTTTTGGCTAATGATAATCAACAAGAACTAAAAGTTCAATAAAATAAGAAAAGTTCAATTTATAAAAAATAAAACTCAAAAATAATAATATTTAAGATTTATTAGTTAATATTGATTGCCAAAATATTAATTACCTAAATTTTCTCTTCTCCTAATTATATACCTTATTTTTGCTCTGTGAAGAGAATTTGAAGGAATAAGAACATCTAAATTACCATATATTATAACACAATAGACTTGTCTTGTTGGCCAACCTTTACCCATGGTAAGGCATTTCAAGGCTTAAAACGAATATGGCATCTCAACTCTCCAAACCATATATAAAATTCAAAAATAAAATAGAGAATTTGAAGGATATAGATCACTGAAGATTCAATGGAATGTTATAGATGATACTTTAAAATTCTATTATAATTAAACATATTTAAAGTAATAATAAAACATGTTCAACATCATATTTTAAAATACAGTTATAATCAAACACTCTAAAAATAATAATCAAACTTAATAATTAAAATCAAAATTTAAACTCATGTTATATTAAAATTATAATCAAACACACTCCAAACACTACAAGAAAGGCGGGACTTAGCGGCAGTTTTCTTGTTGTTTCGTGGTGGTTTTTAGCCGCCGCCAAACAGTTTGGTGGCGATTACCCAACCGCCGCCTTTAACAGCGTTGCTAAATGGTTTTGCGGCGTTTTTCACAACCGCTGGCACAACGGCCGCGAAACACAAAATAAGGTGGCGATGCATTTTGCGGCAGGCTAAGAACTGCCGCTAAATAGCACTGGTTGAAAACAAACTGGTTTTCATTAAACCGGTTACAAATTAGCGGTTCAGACTTGTGAACCACGCTCTTTCATGGTCCTGCTGCACCGTTGGTGCACCACACTAGGAAGCCTCTTCTTTCAGTAATTAATTCTGAAAGTTCCTTGGGAGAGATTCGAACCCGGGACAAAGCGGTATTTCAAGCTCCTTCAGCATGCCTTCAACTCCACCAAGCTAACTCAACATTCAATACATATAGTGCTACTAATTATATATATAGAAGTTTGTATAATATGCAAGTTGTGCTCTATTTTGAATGATTTAAATTAAATTATTGATACTTTTATTAAGATGACTTATTAAATTATAGTTTATATTTTATCTATTATTTATAAAAAAAATATTTTGTTAACCGTAAAAATTGAAGATCACTTTTTAATTAATTAGATTTGAGTGACGTGAAATATTATTCTTATCATTTAATTTTTTTATTATAATTTTTAATAAATCGGAATCTAAGTTAAAAATGTTAAACAAACAAAAATACATTTTGCGGCGGTTTCGACCTCAACTGCCGCTATATTCCTGTCATTTATCCGTTTCGCGGTGGTTCCTACATCAACTGCCGCTGTATTCCTGCCATTCATCCGTTCCACGGCGGTTCCTGCTTCAACCGCCGCTAAATTCATCTATTTTCGCGGCGGTTTCTTTCAAACCGCCGCCAAATACAGTAAACCGCCGCAAAAATTATCAACATTGTCCATTTAGCGGCGGTTTATTCAACCGTCGCTAATAAGCCGCCGCTATTCACCAAATTTGTTGTAGTGAAATCATATTTCAAAATAGAGAAAGTCTAGGGAACACATAAGGCTTGGAGCCAATGGGACCACATGACCAACCCAAACTCTAATCCCCTTCTCTATCACCGCTACTGCCATCTTCTTCTTCTTCTTCTTCTTCTTCTTCTTCTTCTTCTTCTTCTTCGTAGAATGGCATAGAATGGCGTCGAAGGCGAATCTTCTTCTTCTTCTCTGCAGAATGGCATCGAAGGTGCAGAGAAGGCGTAGAGCAGAAAAACGATGGAGAAGGCAAAACGAGCATGATTGAGCGGAAGAAGAAGCCATCACCGTCGTGCCTCTTCTTGTTTGCACGATCGCCGCCACCGCCGCCGCTTCTTCTTCTTCGCGCAGATCGCACGGTTCTGATGATGACGCCGTCCTCTGTCACAGGTGGTTTTTCTTCTTCTTCTTTCGGTTGTGTTGTTGTGTTGCGGTTGTGGTGGTGGTGAGGTGGTGGTGGTGCAAGTGGTGATGGGGATGATGGTGGTGGTGGTGAGGTTACGGATGATAACTGTATTTTATTTCGGATGATAAGTTGAATCTGTTTCGGATGATAATTGTGTTGATGAGAGTTGGTGGTGGTGGTAAAGTTTCGGATGATAACTGTATTATGTTTCGGATGATAAGTTGAATCTATTTCGGATGATAGTCTTTTTTAGTTTCGGATGATAACTTTGGTCAATTTTGAATATAAAATCTAATTAAATTTATTGGCTCCCTAATTGCTCCCTAATCTTGGTTCCCTAGCATTACTCTTCAAAATATAGTTATAATTAAACCTCTCAAAGTAATCATTAAACTCAATAGTCAAAATCAAAATTCAGACTCATGTTATAATTTGATTATAATTAAACACTTTTCAAATTATACTTCAAACTTTGATTATAATCAAACACATCTTCAGCAGTAATCAAACTATAAAATTCAAATTAAAATTCAAGCACATACTATAATTATATTATAATTTTTATATTATAAAATTTGATTATAGCCTTAAGAGATGGGAGGTGAGGTGTTCAAGGAGTGGAATATCATATGGGTGTGGCCAATCAATATGAGAGAGTGCTTTGAGCTGTGGATGGATAGAAAGGTGGGAAGAGATGTGGAGGACGTGTGGAGGGTGGTTTTCTTTGCAGTGGTGTGGAATCTTTAGAATATTAAGAACAAAATTATCTTCAATAATGAGGAATGGAACATGTCGTTTTTGAAGCCAAATGTGATATCCCATATTACAATTTGGAACACTGAATTAAAAACAAAAAACGAAAAGTGATTACTTGGGGATTCATCATTAGGTTTGTGTTGTTCTAGCTTTTTTTTTTTTCTTCTTTGTTGTTTTCATTGATTTAATGTTGTTTTTGCCCAGGTCTATTGATTTTGTTTCTAGTTTGTTCCGTCCCTCCTAAACTCCAAGCTCCTCTTGGAGTTGGCTTGAACTTTGTAATACTAAAAAAATGATTATGATCAAACAAAGGAGAATAAAACTCACCAACAATTTTTTTTAAAAAAAAAACACCAAAATCCAACAGAAAAATGCATAAGCAGAGGATGAAATTGTTGCTAAAGTCTAAAAGAAAAGAGTGAAGGGGACTTATACGGTACATATGTAAATGATAAAGATGTAAGTTTTATTAGAAGAATGTGTGGATCCACATCTGTATATTATTTTAATTTTTTTTGAAATGTAAGATGTAAAATCTGTATTATAAGAGAATCTTTTATATCTGTATGAATATAAATCTGTACCGACTAACTTGAGTGAAAAAAAACGATAATTCTACGTGAATAAGTGGTTTTGGCTAATCAAGTCCAACCAAATCATTTATTACTATGCTAAATAGAAGATTATTTCGATGTCAAATAAAATTTTATTTATGTATAATTTTTTATACTATTTGACACCGAAATAATATTATATTTAACATAAAAATAAATCACTTGATTGAACTTGGTTAGCCAAAATCACTTGTTCAAATAGTATTAAAAAAATCACTTTAATGTGCTTGGTCATAGCTTTTTTTTTTTTTCTGAAATATTTATTTTAATTTTCCTCATTATTTCTGATTGCAGCGTACTGTCGTTCATAACTCAGCCTGATGTTTAATTTGTGACATTTTTAAAGAACCTGGGGGAAGTGTTTTTTTTTTTTTTTGGTTGGCGATACGGTGGTTTGCTCAATTAATTATGAACCGTTGAAGTTTGTAACATAGTTGTAAAAATCCAACAGTTAAATCACTGAATTAGAGATTTAATCGTGGAATTATTGGTTGAACCGATATAATTAAATAATTATATAAAATTTTATCATTTTTTATTTATAATAAGTAATTTTATTTTATTTTTATATTGAAATTGTTAGAATATATTAGTATCAATCAGTATCAATGAGTTTATTAGTTTGATATTAATCATAATTATATAATATTAGGTTATTATTATTATATTCTCTATTTATCTATAAATATATTAGTGCATTGTATTATGTTTCATACAACTCTTATATAATTCTAATAAACAAATCTTTATGTTTTGTGTGATTTCTCTCCATTTTTAATAACATGGTATCAAGAGCTTAGGTTCTTTCTATTTTTTTTTATGGAGATTACACATTGGTATCCTCCTTGAATCATTTCGAATATTTCTTCTTTTGGCTCGGAAGCTTTTTATTATTTTTTTTCTTCTCGGTAGTATTTTTTAGTTGTTTCCGTTTATTTGCCTACATCAAGTATCATATTTGACAACACCATTCAGGTATCCTCTTGTTTCATTTGCTTTTCTGTGTGACAATTCCTTCTGCATTCTTTCTAAAATCTTGCAAGTCTCTTTATGGAAATCCCCTCTGCATCTTTGTGGCAGTTCCATCTACATCCTATCCTAACAATTTCGTCTCCACCTCGTTATGGCAGTTTCGCCAACCTTTTTGTATGAGTTCCGTCTCCACCTCGGCAATTTCGCCAGTCGCTTTGTGGGAGTTCCGTCTCCATCTCGGCAGTTTCGCCAACCTCTTCATGGAAGTTCCGTCTCCACCTCGTTATGACAGTTTCGCCAATTTTTTTGTGGCAGTTCTGTCTGCACTCCTTCGACAATTTCGGCAATAACTTTGTGCACGCGATTGTTTCGTCTACACCACAGTTCCGTCTGCATCCTGTTCCGGCGATTCCATCCTATACCTGCTTCGGCAGTTCTATCCTGCATCCGTTATGGAAGCTCCATCAAGCACCCCGTTCTAGCAGTTCCGTTTGCATCCCTGTTCTGCTCTCTCTGGCAGTTTTGTCAGCATCTCCATTCGTCACTTTTGTCAATTTATTTTTTTAAAAATAAGTTTTAAACTCAAGTTGACACTTGTGTTTGAGGGAAATGTTAGAGTATATTAGTATTAATCAGTATCAATGAGTTTATTAGTTTGATATTACTCATAATTATAGGATATTGGGTTATTATTATTCTGATTCTCTATTCACCTATAAATATGTTAGTGCATTGTATTATGTTTCACACAACTCTCATATCGATTATTTATCTATCTATTATCTATTATATAATATTAAAATCGATTTATGCACTTAATGATAGAGCGCTGACATGACATGCTCCTGAAAGTGTTTCCCGATTTATTTTTCTAAAATCCTTAAATCAAATCAATTAATGAATTAATATAAATATTGTAAAATCAATTAATCAACTCAATTCATAAATTCATATCACTCATTAATATTAAATCATGCCACTTTTTATTCTAATAATACTATATTTTAATAAAATTATTAATACTATTTTAATATTTTACTTTATTAATATTAATATTAATATCAATTTAAAATGACATATTTGTTTTTCTTCTAAAAGCTATTTATATGATTCTTATTAACTCTAGATTGTATAGGAATACGCTAAAAATAATATGTTGTGTAGTAATTTAATTTAAAGTATATAATTAAGACTGTTGATCAAACGGGCTAGCTCGACCCATTTAATTTATGCCTACCGCTTAAGTCGGCTTTTTTTATAGGCTATAATTTTTCAACATGGATCGTTTATGGTCAACGTGGTGGATTAGCCTATTTATTTATTTATTTATTTATTTTCAAAGATATTAAACATTAATTTTAAACTCTAAAAATAAATATTTGGACAAAATGATATTTTTATAGGAAAAAAAATCTTAAAATATGATAAATTTTTCACTCCACTATATTAAATTTTTTTAAAAGATTGAAAGAAATATTAAATAGACTAGCACATTTAGACTTTAACCCACGAGAATCATTTGGGAAAAGTCCGCCTTTTATAGACGGTTTGGGCTGGCCCGACAGATTCCGTCCATTTTGACAACCATATACATAATCTATTTATTCATCTTTAGATAATTAATTCATTTGATTTTTTATCATATTAAAACTCACTAAATTTCCATAAATGTGAATTCATTAAGAATTATGTTGTTTTATTATATTAAAATTTTTTTATTTTATTTTTGTTTAACATGTGTGTATATTTATTATGTACGCTAGATTATATTAAATTATATTTGAATTGTATAACACTATATTAAATATTATTTAATTATATTGAATTATGTTATTTTTTTTTAAATATAGTATATGAGGATATCATCGGCCATCGGGTATTATTTTTTGGTCAAAATAATTAAATAGTAGGGATGTCAAAAATACCAACCTGACCCATTTAATTCCTTTCGCTTAAACCTAAGGGCTGGTTTGTTTTCAGTTCAGAGTCTAAAAATTTCAACACGACCTATTTATAGTCATCTAACGGGGTAAACAGGTTAACCAATTCAATCATTTATTTATTTTAATTTTTTTTTACAAAATTACAATTTCTAATCCCAAACATAAAAATTTGGACAAAAATGTTATTTTCTTTTATTTTTTGAAAAAAAAAACGGATCAACATAACCCGTTATTTTTTCACCGATTAATTAAACTCAGTCCTTTTAGCACACATCTTTAATTGGTCGGTAAGACAATTTTGTCCGCCTAAAATTGACCTGACATGCTCTGTCTTGAATAGAGCGAATTTTTTGAATGATTGTATGAGTATGAGTGAGTTTTGGTAATGCATGTTTAGTTTATATGAATATAAGAAATAATCGCTCACCCGCCTCAATACCTATCTTGTCCCATATAATAATAAATATAATTTAATTTAATTAAAATTTTCACAAATTTATATATAATTTGATGATTATTTTAATAATTTAAAAAGTTTTAGATGCTATAACTAACTTTTTTCATTACCCAATCTTAATTTATCATGTTATGGATATTATTAAATATTTTATTTCAATTTTTATTTTCATGTATATACATGTGAATTTGGGTATGAGACAAATATGTATATGTGTGTATAGGGTAAAAACTCATATATCAGTGGATAATAGGATGGGCAATGAGAAAATATTCGAATGTTCAGGACGGGTATGAGTATTTAATAACTCGTTTTGACCTATCTCATTGTTATTTCTATTAGTTGGTCTAAATTTTTAGAAAAAGCCCTTTATTTTAAACGGGTACTAGGAGCTAATCTGACGGCTTTGAGCAATTTTAATTTTTAACAGTAATATTAAATAGAGATCTGTGATAGAAATATACAGAACAATAATAAAAATATTATTTATAAACGGAAAAAGAAGGCAGGAAGATGATATATATCTTCAAAATACTCATTATAATTTCTATTCATAAATTATTTATCATTTTAATAATTTTATATATAATTGACAATAATATTAAATAATTTTTATAATTTAAATTTAATTTAATTTAATTTTTTGTGTAAGAAAATACACTAATAATTTTAATAAACAAATCTTTCTCTTTTATGTGATCTTTGTCCATCCATTTCTAACAGAAATAATTATTATTTTCAAATAATATAAGCAGGGGCGGAGCCTTATGCATACTAAGGGAACCATCAATTTTCCTTCATGAATTATAGGTAAAATTAGATTTAGCCCCTCTTAATATTTGTTTTTGACTTTCTCTTATTATAAAATTAACTTTTGGCATCTTCCTAAAACTTAGCTTAGTTTTGCCCTGAATATAAGATTTTGTTTTTTTATTTGTATATATTTAATAATATTCATTTTTATATTAATTTTTATTTATATTAATAATGTTGCGCAATAAAGAATATAATTAATTTAAGAATAAGAGAATATAACTTAAAATTAAAGATAAATTGAGTAACTATAGTGTTTAACAACAATAAGATATTGATATGTGATACTATAGGATAATATTGATATAAAAATATAGTAACCTTTTAAAAGAGAAATTATTGGTATTAATAGTATCGTAAATAATATTAGTTAACATTTTTTTTTTAGATTTAGATGATTAATTTTAATATTTTAAATGATTAATTTTTATTATTTTAGATAATCGGTTTTAGTATTTTATCCGTTGTTATTATTTTGATAATTAATTTTATTTTTCTAAATTAATAAACAACTTAATATTTATTTTCCGATGGTCAAAATTTTGTTGACTAAATAGCATAAAGAATATTATTTGAATCGGCGTATTATAAATAAATAAATAAATTATGGTTAATTATTTGGAGAAAACAAAAAAATAGAACGGCAGCTCCCCCCACCAACACCAACAATTGCTGATGCCATTGGTGGTCATAGTATAAACTACAAAGACACGCATCAAAATCAAATTATCAAATATGAATTTCAATTTAAACCAAGAAAAGAAATAATAAGAAGAAAAAAAAAAAAGTGGTAGAGAGAATATAGAGTATATCCTTGTATTTTGTTTTGGGAATTTTTTGTTCCGAATATCCAAAAAAAAAAAATAAAAAAAAGAAAAAACTATCTTGTGTATTATTATTGTTAGATTGTTGTTTGTGCGAGGGATCCTCGATCCCCATCCCTCCATCAGATATGGATTTGGATGATTTCCGATCCATACTGGACACCGCCGGCGTTGACCTTTGGGCTTTCTTCCAGGCTGCTATCGACGTCGCTTCCGCCGATAGCCCCGCCGAATTGAAGCGCCGCCGTGACGGAATCGTCGAGCGCCTTTACGCCGCCACTGCCACGCCTTCCCGCTGTTTCAATTGCGAAGCACACAATCAACAAAACAAATCCTCAGAGGAGGACTTGGATCCTTTTGGAGGATTATTCGATGACGAACAGAAGAAGATTCTAGAGATTAAACACCAGCTTGAAGACCCTCACCAGGTCTCTCTCTTTTTCTTTTTTAATTTCAGCTAATTAATTAGTTCTAGAATTTATGAATGTCTTTTGTGTTGCTTGAATTTGATTTTGTTTGATAGTCGGAAGATGCGTTGGTAGAGTTGCTACAGAATCTGGCGGACATGGATATTACGTTCCAGGCGTTAGAGGTAATTAAACTTTGTCTTTTTTGTTGAATTCTTGTTTAATTCTCTTAATTAATTGGATTCAATTCAATATTCATGCATTCAGGAAACTGACATTGGGAGGGATGTGAATCGGTTAAGGAAGCATTCCTCCAGTGAAGTTCGCAGATTGGTGAAGCTTCTTGTCAGGTTTTGCCAACAAGCCATGATTGTTGTTTAAGCATTTGAATCTTGTTGGTTGACTTTTGGTTTCTTTGGATAGGAAGTGGAAGGAAATTGTAGATGATTGGGTGAAGTTGAAGGCACCTGGAGAATCTGCTACTACTGTCATTGGTAATCAATCATCAATCATGTTCTCTATTATTCTCTGTCAAAATTGAAATGGAGATGTGTTTCTGAATGGAATGTGGCAGTGAATACTGAATAGTGTGATTCATGTCATGTTGTTGGCATGGCAGGTGATGATGAAGATTCGCCTCAGCAGAGGAATCAACAACATGGGGATCATCATCAGGTTCGACTCAAGACATATGCATGATTTGTATGCTTGGTTTGCTTCTTTATTTGTTATAATATTCCATTCCTATTGCAGATTCCTGATTTTGCATGCTCGCCAAATCCAGATAGTGAGTATAGTATTCAATTCAAAGCTTCTCGTTAAATTATTCCTTGTGATTTGCTTGGTATAATCTATAATACACGATCGCTTCCCTGCTCTGATCATACAGATGGCAATTTTGAGTCAGAGGGCAACAATTCTTCCGAAGCAGAACCAAAACCAAAACCAAAACCAGTGCCTCGCAAAGAACCTCTGCCAAAACCAGCTCAAAAATCACCATCACCATTACCATCAGTTCCCACTCCTCCCCTTCAAAACGTACGGATGTGAATTTATAAGCTTAAGTTTACTTGCTTAACAAGTTAAAAAACCGACACATTGTTGAATTAATTTCAGAGACAAAAAGAGAGCAATTTTGACGCGGAGAGACTTGCTTCAGCAAGAAAACGGCTTCAAGAGAATTACAAAGAGGCTGCAAATGGTGAACTTTACGTTTCCTTATTGACTTGATTACTTTTTACCTCCGTTGATTCATGTGATACTGAGTGGTAATGTTGTGTTGTAGCGAAAAAGCAAAGAACGATACAGGTGATGGACTTGCATGAGTTGCCAAAACCAAAAGCCAAGAATGCTTTCTTTGCTAAGAACAAAGGCAGCATGGGTTCTCAGGGAAGGAGATGGTGACACTCAGATAGGGTGATGCCGGATATTCATTCATATTCCAAATTCCCGCTTCACCGTTAGCTTCCTCTACAATTTCCCACTCCCATCATAAAAACACTTGTGCCTTCTTTGATTTACCTTCATCAATATTAACAAGGGGGGAAAAATCTCCTTTATAGGACTACCTACGGTTTCTATAGAATGCGGTTTGGGCTATTAGCTGCTTAACTCATTATGATTTCAGCATCAGATTTATTTTTTAAAAAATGGCATTCGCAGCCAAGAAAATGGTTTTTCAAGTTTGTGTATCCATTTTTTTTAAAATATTAGAAATATTGAAAACATATTTGTTTTCTGGCATTAATCAAGATTTAAGGCTAAATTATAGAGTTTTCAAACATTGGTTTTCAAGAAAGAAAAAGATTTTATGGGTTTGGAGTTTGGATGAACAAGAGAGCATAGAGATAAGTTGTGTGTGTGTGAGGTTTGTTAATGTTGCCAGGTGTGCAGTTTATAGCGCATGTAAGGGAAGTGTGTGAAGGAGTTTTGGTTGCTGCCGCCATCAAATATTGCTTGTTCCGAAGGCAATAGGCTTATGGCCCATATGCAACCTTAGTTATATACATAGGCTGAAGCAGAAAAGTGAAATAAGATCCCCAACCAACATATGTGTCATTTCTGGTCTGGATTTCCAATTAATAAAATCATATTGACCATTAATAAATATAAATAATCTGAAATCTGATCCTAATAAAGCTGGCCTTTCTCGTCTCATATACCTACGATGTACCATTACCGGTATGAAATACAAGTTACAATAGGGGGTAAACTTCTTAAAGAAAAAAATGTCACTGAATAAAATCTAGTCGGATGAAAATCAACAGAAAATAATATTTCAACTTCAGAATTGGCTTCTAATTAATCACTAGATTTTATTTTTCCTCAACAAAATAATAAACGTGCATTTTCTCCTTTTTCCACATAAGTCGAGCACCGTAGGAACAAAATTGAGAATATATAGACAAACCATAATTGTGATGCAGGCTTACAGCCTAATATAATAGCCAGTCCAGTTGATTTCTTACTTTTATCTACAATTTAGGTAAGTTTGATACCAATTAATCCACTAATATCCAATTGTTAGATGGTTCTATCAAGTATATCAAATCATTTAAATATGCATAATGTAATATTTACATGAATTTATTTTCCTACAAGCAACCACTTATATTTAGGCTGCAATTGATGGGAGAGATTTTTTGTCGACCAAACAATTAAGAAAACAGAAAAAACCACAAGCTGCTAAGCAGCAAAGGACAAAGGAAAACTAACTAAGGAATGACATCACGGTTGACAAGAACCCGAAGGTCATCCTAAGGCAAAACCCATTCCGCATAATGCATTCTAAAGGAGATAGCATGTTAGCATTCCTTTAAATCCAAGCAATCTCCACTTTCCAAGGTGGGAGTAAAATCTCTTGGATTCTCAACATCAGAGCACTCTCAACACTATAAGAAGGAATAGAGAAGTCCTTCAATGTAAGCCTCATGACAACCAGTTTCGCAGCAAACCTGTTTAAAACCAACTTTCGAGGCTAAAATTAATGGGAGAAATTGAGACTCAAGGATTTGGATTCAGTATTATGTTTGATTGTCAAAAATTTTAGTATTTATTTTTAAAATTTAAGTTTTTTCAGTATCTCTAAAAAGTGGAATTGAGGGGATTGAAATTTCCTGAGACGAAACTAAAATTTTAATAATTTTTTATTCAAATACTCTCATTCAACGTTAAAATTTTTAATACAAACGTTTGTCATTCTTCCACCAATCTAATTTAATCTCTATTCTCCATCTCTATGTCTTAATAAAATTTAAATCAAACACAGCAATCAACTTTATTTCATCGTAGTCCCTCATTCTTCAGCACAGGGGAAAAGAGAGAAAGAAGTTGGGCCAAGAAATAAAGAGAAAAGAAAAAGAAAAATTGATTTATCCTTGGAACCAAAGGCTTAATTCAGCTTGTGATTCACATGCGATGATGTATGGTTATTATCTTTTATTTTTGGCTTGAGCATCTTGCACGCTTACAAGAATATTCAATTCAAAAGAGTCAGTCCACATTGTAAAAGAACTCGCATAGTTGTAGTTACACAGATACATATGATTCCATTTGTCTGTTCGAAAGTATAGTGTTTAATATAATGTAATACGCATTGATGATATATACTCATAGTCTTGGTGTTAGTATGTATATGCCGGCCACTGGAAAGTGGAAACGAAATTTGTAACACGAAATTATGGTTATCATGTTTTGGACCACAGCAGCATATGTATGTAATGTATATATTCACCCAGTCAACAACAATAAATAGAGGTCAGTGTTTCCACAAAGTTGAAACACTTATTAATTAGGCCTATCTAACCAACCACATATATATGCATGCATGGTCATGGTCATGGTCATGCATGTGGTTGAAAAACCAAACCTATCAATATCGAAACTCTCTATTTGTGAAAATAAAGTAATAAACACATGCACTGTCCTTTTTCCTTTAATTTGTATGGCTCAATGGAATTGAGCTAGCTGGTGAATTTAATTTTATTGTGATTATAATTATATATAGTGGATATAATGGTTATAAAATTTTGATAATATTTAAACAATATAATCAAAATTAAAATTTTATTTCTTGTTGTTTGATAATTTTTTAATTTAATTATACTTTTTATTTTTAAAATTAAAAAAATTATTAAATAATAATAAAAAAATATGACATGAATTATAAGTATATATACTTTTATGTATTTTTCCAAAGTTTCAGTAATAATTACACACAAATTAAAACTAACCTTTTTATTTACCACTCTACCAGGCTACCACTGTCAAAGCAAGCAATAAGGGAATTTATTTTTAATCACATGCTAGGTGATTGGCTTAATTAATGATTTCTATATTTTTAGGTGGGATGGCTCATATTACTATATTAATGCAGTCTCAAAACCTATATATTTCAATAACATATGGCATTTATATATACAAATTAAAGTATTATATAATAATGGCCCAAGAATTATATGTATGGATAGCCATCTCACTCAAATTAAAGCCTAAAGATATGACTTTGTTTAGTTGCTTTGAATTAGAAAGGATTCTTTTCTATATATGGATGTCAGACATTTAGAGGTAGAAGACAAACACTAAATTAACAATTTGATTAATGCAGTGTCATAAGAGCTAGGTTATTGAAGTTTATTTGAATAATAATGCTATAATACTAATACATCATATATCATAAGGAAATATATATATTCAAACAATTTTGGTAATTTTAAGCATAGTAAAATTATTTTTGCGATTTCTTTTTATAAATTATCGAAGTTTTCAAAAAAATGAAAAAAGAGGTTTAGTAATCAATTTTTTTTTGTCACATTTTTCATATGTATATTTTAAATACTTACCCAAATATTCATACACAAAAATTCGGATCACATGTATAACTTATTGGCTAGTTATACTTTTTTTTAATTAATTTTGTCTTTTTTTAACAAAAAAAAAAAACTTATTTGTTATTCGTATCTAATTTTAAGGTTACTTAATCATTTGACGGAGGTATAGCTTGCAAAGAAACTAGACAAACGTATTTCGTGTGCTAATAATCTGAATCACGAAGGCGATTCAGGCCTTAACAAAAATGTATAAGGATTTGAGTTTAAGAAGACTAGAAGAAGAAGACTAAGAGGGGGGAAACTAGTGTTTATGATTATAATTAATAATAGTATATATATATATATATATATATATATATATATATATAGCTAGCTGTTCTTTATAAAATGAGTGGACAAATTGAACTTTAATTTTCATATAAGACAATAAAGTTAATTTGTAGATTAGCTGTTCTTTGTAAGATGAGTGGACAAATTAAATCGAACTTTAATTTTCATAAAAAACAATAAAGTCAATTTGTAGTTATAGATATATAGCAGAGTGAAAATGGTTAATTATCTAATCTAATTCCTTTGAACAAATCGGGGTCCCTGTGCTTGAAAACTTTCAGTTTGATGTTAACCGACTTAATTATTGGAGCTTCATTCTCTGTACCTACATGTGCCTTGCTTTATTTCTTTTAGGTTTTTTTATGCATGCATATACTGTGAGGTTTACCACTCTATAATAGACCATAGATTTTTGTGAAGGGTGTATATAATACACGAATATAGTTAAAAAGACATAATATAAACTCTATTTAATTTAATATCTGTAATTTTATATATAATATTTATAAATATTTATTTATTTCAACGTGATTAATACATACAAACAAAAGAAAAAAAAAAAAAGAAAGTGGCTTTCAAACTTGGGTTCTGAACATTTAATAGAGATAGGTCACTAGCATATAAAAGATGAAATTAAAGTGTCATATATATAGCTCGTGTAGATGAATAATGTCTTTGATAATGATATTAGAGTTTCTTTTAATTTCCCAGCTAGTTCGTAACCATCACTACTACTCATGTGCTCAATGCTACTATATATATTATATCTGCATGCTGTCATTTTTATTCTTTCTAAGCTTGACTATTATTTATTAGCCAACACGTCTCTTGCATATATATTTGTTTGATTTGTTCATCACATCCTAAAAAGATCAAGGTTTTGTGAAATGAAAATCATGTGTATTAATTATTATTTGCTAAAGGCAGGTTAGGTGTGTCTGTGACACGATTAAAGAGACAAATGGAATCCTAAGTTTTCTTTTATTGTTCAATTTTATAAGAATGAATGATAGTATTAGTACAACATCACATTAGCTAAATATAGAATCCCAATCAACAAAAATCCCTAAAATCTTAAACGCAAAAAGAAATTATGTATATATCTTCATATAATGGATTGATATGATGAATTCATAACAATTGTAATTCTGGTTATATATGTTGCGAGGAGAAGTACGAGTTAAGTTAAACTCCATTTTATTTTAGTTTAGGGTTTACGGTTTAATCTAATTTTATTTTTGTCTAATTCTAGCTAATTCTACGAGTAAAATAGCAACTGTGTTTTGCATCGGACAAAATATTTATTCATCTAATACCTAAAAATTATAAATTGAGGGATTATGGAGATGCTGGATACTAGAACATGTCATTTTTAATAATCATTTAACATCATATATGAAATAATGTTATTTTTGTTATTCAACATGTAAGATAATTGTCATGTTACTCATGAAATTAATAAAAATTAAATCGAAAGGGAATTAGGGAGTAATTTAGTGTATTTTTTACGATTTCAAAGATCAAAATTATGCAATTAAAATCTCGAAAATTATTTTAATGCAACCTTCAAATTTTAAGGACCAAAATAGAATTTAACTCAGAGAAATATATTTTTTTATATGAAGCAATTTAGCTAATAGGCAATAAATAGAATTTAAATATGCTATTGAATTAGCATTTGACATATCGGTATGTTGGTTAATAATATTAGTTAATATTTTTAAAATAAGAATATTAGGTAATCAATAAAAATTCAGCCAATAACTTAAATTGAATGTTCTATTTCTTTAGGTTTCGGATGTTTTGTTTCTATTGTTGGTTGCTTTAGATTTTAAATGTTCTATTTCTAAAAAAGTTACTATGTTTCACTGATTTTCATTGTGGATGTTCTACAAACAGTAGTTACGAATGTTTTATTTTTGTTGACGGATTTATTGGTTAAAAAAATATTGGTTTATATATCTTTATTAATTATTACTGAAAATAAATACATAATATTAAATATAATAAATATACAATTATAGCTATTACATATTAAATTAAATAAAAAATAACTTTTCACATTAAGGCATGTAAAGCTACATATATCCTTGCTCCTTTAATTCCCCAAAGAAGAAATAGTGGTCCAATTTAAATGTGTGATTTCCTTCTTTAGGTTTTTCCCCGTCCGGTATTTGAATTTAATTTCCTTACATTGATTTAATGAAATAATTGAAAAATAAATCAGTACTCGATTTTGATCCGTATCTGCATGGAAAGCAACTAGCCGTGTATGGATGTATCTCAATCATCTCTTTGCCTTTAATAATACCTTCTACGTCCAAATAAATAATAAAGCTTCAAAATCATGTGAGAAAGACTAGAGCACCACAATTGAAACTATTTGCTCATCAATACAAGTAAGTGAAGTAACAAAGAAACTGCAACCTTTTCTATTATTTCCTTTTTCTGATCTTTTGTGTCTGTGTGTTGCATTGGCCAGTGCCCTTGATGATAAAAAAATAAAAAATAAAAAATAATTTTCCTTAGTAGTTTGATTCATGCGACTAAACAACGCTGTTGGTTAATTAGGATTCGTCATTTGCTCCCACAAGGCATATCTCGTATTATGAACCAACAAACATGTAATTTTACTTTTCAATAGTTGGAAAAAAAATTATATTATTAATCTCTTTCTGTCAAAAAATTTATTCTCTCTTTAAACAACATAAATCATTATATTTCTATCACGTTTTTTTATGTAACTTAAAATTAAGATTAAGTGGACTAATTCAACCTAAAAAATTAACTTATGGAATGAGAGATATTTCAAGCTTTTAAATTCTCAATAGATTACTAACGCGAATGTAATTCTGTAAATATTAATCTTTGTGAGAATGACGATTTTATTGATAAATGAGTTATAATGATGATATTGGATTAATTTTCGAATTATACGTCAATTTTGATCGACTTATAATAACGGAGGATCAAATACAATTATAAGTTTTAGTAAAACTGGAACAAAAACTAGCAGCACTTAAGAATTTAGTTTCTGGCTGGGCCCGTCTAAGTTATTATAACCAATTTTAAAAATACTTAAGTTAAAATAAAATAATTTTTTAAATAATTAACACATCTAAATAAAATTCTACTTTATTTTATTAAAAAAAAACAATTGGTTGAAATTTATAATAATATACTCATTTAAAAAAATAATAATTCTTTTTAAAAATCATTTAAAGTGAATTCTTTTATAAAAGGCATGTGACTGGAAAACAAAGAAATTAAAGTGACATCAATATTTTGATTGCAAATTAAAGGTCGTGCTAATCCTGGCCATCAAGTCAACAAAAGTATACGAAGTTGCGTATGAAATTGATTGAAATAAAAAGATCTTCTTGTTAATAAGTATCCCTAGGATTCGTAAAACATAATAAAAAAAATGAATAAACTTATGTGTAATAATATACAAAGAACACCCGTAAAAGTGTAAGGAATGAAATATAGATTTAATAATAATTAATTTATATGTATCATCGTACATCTTTATATGTTTTTTTTTCTATTTTAATTTTTATATGTTGAAATATATTATTTATATGTTATATGTAATTGTTTTTATTATATCATATGTTGTATTCATATATTTTTAAAATTTTTTTTTTAATATTTATATTTTTCGTATTGTAAATAAAATATATTAAAAAATACATTGATATATATAGCATTATATTTTTATTCTAACAATATATAGGCGTTTGATTTGTCAAGAGAAGTTGTTTTTTGGGACATGGCTAAGAGATGTCTGTGATTTTGATAAACACATACTTTTCTTTTTATGTTTCTATAAAGAAAAAATTTTATGTGTATGTACTTATGAATATTTATAACTTTTAAAAGTTATGTGTGCTTTTCAAAGTATTCAGGAAAGAATTTGCATTGTTAAGGTTAGTTTATACTTATTAAAATAAAAAAGTTTAATATAATTTCGTAAACTAACAAATGTTAATTTTTTTTATATTTATGTCTATTGACTGTCTTCTAAATTTTAAAAATTATTTTATTAAATATAATTATTATTACTTCTTGTGCTTATCACAAACCATTTTTAATTTGATCTACCAAATATATTTATTACAACTTTTAAAAATCTATTTTTAAATGCCCATTTTTACGAGCTTAATTCTTTAACAAAGATTTAAGGTTTTACCGAACAAAACCATATATAATATACTAAAAGATAGGATTTTTCTTGCATCATGCATGATATCATAGTAAATAAATATTTTTATTATTTTTCCCCATTCATTTTGTTCCATATCTTAGTAACATGCACTACAAATTTGATATTAACTTTTAAAATGTAATTTAAAAAAATAAAAAAAGGTAATAAATCAGAAGAAAATCGCTAAATAAATTATTGTCTAAGTGAAAGAGAGAAAATTAAAAGAGATATATATCCATGTGTTAATTTGTTGTGTAAATGCAAAGAGAGTGGAACAGCAAACACGTAAATAGAAAGTTGGGGGTGGTCCCCCAAAGAGGTAAAGCACCAAATCATTCATCCATATATAGTGTCCCTCCATCAATTTGCACATCAAAATTTGGAGTGTGCAACTGTGTGTGTCTATGCAAAGTAACTAATAATCACTCTTCTCAATTCTCATTTCTTCCTTCAATTCCATCATCATCAAACTCCACCATCTTCATCATGATGAAAGGAATTAGCAATAAGAATAATAATAATAAGAAGGCGTACATGGCAGTGATCCTGATACAAAGCATATACGCAGTGATGTTCCTTCTCTCAAAAGCAGCATTCGACAATGGAATCAACAACTTCATCTTCGTCTTTTACAGGCAGGCCCTAGCCACTGTTTTCCTCGCTCCTTTTGCTTTCTTCCTCGAACGCAAAACTGCACCACCTCTCTCATTTCTCACCATGTGCAAGATCTTCTTCCTTTCTCTCTTCGGGTGCGTCTATATATAAATTCATTTAATTAATTCATTAAGTAAATAAATAATAATTAATAGTAAATACGAATGAATGAATGAATGCAGGATTACGGGGAGCTTGGACGTATATGGTATAGCGCTTATATACACTTCACCCACTTTGGCTTCTGCTACCACTAACTGCCTTCCAGCTATCACCTTCTTCTTGGCCCTCTTACTCAGGTCTGCATTTTTTTTTGGTTCTTCAAGTTATAGTTAACTTTAATAATAACTTCATCATTTGCATGGTGGCTCTTTTTGTGATTTACATGACACTTGCAATAATTATATATAAAGTTATGTACCAGTTGATCCCAAACAAAATATAAAAAATAAGAAAGGGGAAAAAGTGGCCCTAAAAAGAAGAGAAATCAAAGTCGATTTTGCATTTTAAGGTTAGGTCTATATATATACATATATTTTAAAAAAAAATAATAATAAAAACTTAAAGCATAGAGCCCCCATGTTTGATTATTGAGGATATTCCTATTATATATTAGGGTCTTAATTATTTTGTGCTTCTTCATTTATTTCTCAGTAAGTCTAGCTAATTAGGATTTGAATTCAAGCCAAAAATGGAAATAAAGGGACTAATTAAGTGTTAGACACGGAGCTTAATTAAATAATGATTGAGTATAGTTGATGATGGATTTCAGGATAGAGGTTCTGAAAGTAAAGACAGCAGCAGGTGGTGCTAAAATGGTAGGTGTGGTGGCATGTTTGTGTGGAGCCGCAACACTTGCTTTCTACAAAGGTCCTCATTTTCAGCTCTCAGGGTACCATCAACTAGTACATCAATCTCACCATCAACAACAACCATCTTCTTCTTCTTCTTCTTGGATAAAGGGTTGCTTCCTCATGCTCCTCTCTAACTTCCTTTTTGGGATCTGGCTAGTGCTACAGGTAATAATGATAATTAATCAATGTATTATTATATTATATAGAATGAATGAATGAATTAATTAAATGAAACATAATAATACAGGGTTTCGTGGTGAAAGGGTACCCTTCAAAGCTGCGTCTTACGACTCTTCAGTGCTTGTGTAGCTCAATTCAGTCTTTCTGCATTGCATATGGCTTAGAGAGAAACACTGAGCAATGGAAGTTGAGTTGGAATGTCTCACTCATCGCCGTACTATACTGTGTAAGTGACATCACATACATACGGTGCCGTATATATATGAATGTATTATTTATGTATGTATTTGGTATATGTAGGGAATAATGGTGACGGGTGTGACGTATTACATACAAACATGGGTGATAGAGAAGAAAGGGCCAGTGTTTCTCGCCATGTCAACGCCATTAGCTTTCATAATCACACTCCTCTCCTCCGCAATTCTCCTCCGCCAGATCCTAACTTTAGGAAGGTAATTAATAATTAATATTTATTTGGTTAATTTGGTGTGTATATATATAAATATTAATTAGGATGTTTATAAATGAAGCAGCATTTTAGGTGGGCTCCTATTGGTTATAGGACTGTATAGCGTTCTGTGGGGTAAGACAAGAGAGGAAATGCCAAAAGTCACAGATGACTTGGACTTGGAGCTTGGATCGGAGGCGAACCACCCACCGCCGCAATCACAATCACCTTGACTAATTGTATTTGTCAACCAACATTCAACATATATATATTGATTGATTGTACTTGAAGAAGGAGGCGCCAAAATGTAGCTCGAAAAAACTGCCAACATTTCTGGCTTAGTCAACTATTAGTCTATATTACACGCCATCATCATGCTGAGCCATTATATATATATGCAGATGCAGATAGATGTTTCTGAATGTTTAAACTTTAAATGTAAATTCATGGTTATTTTAACTAACAAGAGTCTTGCTAATTAACTCAACTACTCTTCAATCTTAGTTTTCATCTTGCAGTTTCCACATATATAAATCAACAACAGTATGTAGTACAGTATTCAAGATTTAAATAATAATAATAATAACACACTTAATTAGAAAAAAAAGGTTTAGGTGGGAATGAAATTGATGAAACGTGCATGATCAGCTAATGAATGTGAGTGGTAGCAACATCTGTTACTGTTGCATCAACCTCAATTACCTTCTCTTCAGCCGCCACACCAACTTCTTCTCTCATATTTTCATCTTCATTCCCACCAACTTCAGCCGCCTCTTCAAATTTTTCTTCTCCTACTTTCACTACTGCTTCACTGCTTTCACCTTGTTCATCAGTTTTCTTTGAAGCTATCGCAGCTGCTGCTGCTTCTTCTTCTTCTTTTTCTACTGTCTCCTGCCCTGTTGTTGCTGTATTGTTTGCCATTTGCAACGAAGCTTTGTCCTCACCAACTACTTCTTCTTCTTCTTTTTCCACCTCCTCTTGATTGTTTTTCGTATCCTCGTCGGTGGTTTTGTCTGCTACTTTGGTTGTCTCTGTCTCTGTCTCTATCTCCTCCAGTACTGCATGTTTCTCATTTTCTGTGGAAACCTTTGCATCTTCATTCTAAAACCGCACCACAAGAAACAATAATTCAAGTTTGCATAAAACACCTCAATATAAAATAAAATCAAATAAGCTTAACTTGAAGAAAGACCAAGTTATTGGATGGACATCAGTCATCAATTCATCATGCTACTAGAATAGGGATGCAAATGGGGATCCGTGAGGCGGATTCCTCAATCCCCACCCCGTCCCCGCCCATTCCCATTGCGGGTCCCATTTAGTTTCGCGGGGAATCTCACGAATATCCATGAATATTAAACTTTAAGAAATTTTTAAAAAATAAATATAATTATAACATAATCAAATTCAATACAATAAAATTTAACATATTAAAATATATAATTTCAATATAAACATAATCAAATTAAAGTAAAAATTATTCAAATAAATTAATTTATTTTAATTTTTAGTATAATTTACGAATTTTACATTTATATATAAAGAGTTTTTATGTAATTTTACTTTGGTGAGAATTTAGCTGGTCCCATAGGACGAATACCTCAATCCCTACCCTCGTTCCTGTTTATTCGTGGGGACGGGTCCCCGTCTTTATGGGAATTCGCCGGTCTCCATTAAACCCTCCATTACGAATAATTTTCATGGGTGGGGAGATAATTGCCATCCCTATACAAGAATTCTCCCTTCTTTTTCTTGATTCAATTTTTGTGTTCCTCCTCCCTTTCTGTTTTTGGTATTGGGTAACAACACTATCCAGTGCCCATTCTTGTTTTTTTTTCTTTTGGGTCGGGCCCATTATCGGTTTGTAGGCCCGAGATAGGCTATAAGAGAGAATACTGGCCCAGCCCATTTACCAAAAGCGTGCTGGAGTCATTTGTAATTGTACCTACACTCTTAACATGATTCTGTGATATTTATTTGAGTTTGTTTCTACGTTGTAATCACTCAAGGAAAAAGACTGAAAGAGGGGTATGGCTCATTAATTGAGTTATGAAAGTACTACTCAATAGTCAAGCCTTATATATATATATATGCATGGAACACGCCAAATAAAAATAATATTTACATTATTTTTTATCAATTATATATATATAATATTCTTGTAATTAAAACTCCAACACTCTCGCTGTATATCCCCTTCCCTCTAGTGTATTTTATTCTTTTTTAATCTTTCTGTAATTAAATATTGAAAATTATTCAAACAGTAGAACCTTCTTATTATTGATTAGAAAGGCGAGGACAATGACTTGACATTTTGTTTGCCATAATTGTGGATGTTCTAATCCATCGTACATACTAATTAATAATTATAACAGTGAAAGCAAGAGAATTAAGATCCAAGATATATAGCTGTAAAAGAATTGAAATCAATAGGGTCCAAACATATAAGGACCTTTCAAAATCAAAGGGTCGCACGTTTAATTTGTTTGTCACCTCAGAGTGTCGAATGCAACGATTGCCATAGACAAACAGAACCTTCCCAAAACTATCAAACACACATATGTAGCACTAGCACATATTTAAAGGGGGTCCACACAAATAAATTCCATTTTTAATATTTGAGCAAAACTTTGGATTCCAACGGTAGCCAATAATATTATTTGTAGTCAGATGTATGTGTAGGGTGAAATGAAATGTCTCTAGAGTAATATTAGCATCAAGTTAAGTTTCATGGCTGTACCTATAATTTTTATGGAAAATAGAAAATAATAGTGACTGGTTGTTTGTATGTATGTAACAAACTAGGATGACTCAATTATATTTAAGGGTCAACATGCTACATACAGCGTATGAATTTGGACAAATTTCCAATTTTGGAACATATGTGTTGTATGTATAATGAAGCATGATAATGGGATACTATATATTATATAAACTTGTTAAATAAATCAAGAGTAAATACACGGTTTAATTGGACAAAGTTGACAGAGAATCAGTACGATAAAAGCAGAGAGAATCGAATCCAAAGATGCTGGATTCTCTTGAGAAAGCCAATTAAGAACAAGAACAACTAATCAAATCCAGCAATTAATTGTAACAAAGATGGGCAGTAGAGCAAAAGTTGATGGATCTGATAGAACAAATAAAGTAGTGCTACTAAACATAAAAATTAGGGTGTTGCATCACGCTGAATGGTAGAAATTCTGATACTATATCATAAAACTGTTATTCCAAAAACTTATACAGAAAGGAGAATGATTATATCTTTCACTGGAAAATGAGAAGATGGACCAAAAATGGTATTCCTATGTTGGAGTGATTAAGCAAGCAAGAATATATAATAAGAATGTAGTGTGTATTAGGTAGGTACCTGCTTGAACAACAAACTGAGAGAACGTCGCTTGTTAGATTGGTCATCATGATCATGATCATGATCATCATCAACTATCATCATAACCTCCTTCTCCTTGGCCTCTGGTTCAGGTTCAGGTTCAGGTGCCTTTGCCTCTGCATCTTCCTTTGACACTTTGGGTTTAGTAGCACAACCTCCCATTCTCTTATTTCCGTGTCGTCACTCTCACACACCCAAAAGCACAAGAACAACAAACAAAGGTAAACCAATTTAGAGAGGCATGAGTGAATGTGAATGTGATGGAACAAAAATGGTGCTGAAAATTATGGAAAGTGAGGCCTTTTCATCCTCTGTGGACTCTCTTGTCGCCTTCTAACTTGGACTGCTTATTAAGCATGTACCACCCCACCTTTAGTTTGACTCCATCCAATCAAATTACAGCATTTGCTCATGAATATTCCCAATAGTAGTGGACCCTTTGGAGTAGATATTAGGTATTTTCATAACAAGGTGGTTACTAGTTGGTGTCATGTACATAATTATACAGTTGCATCAACTAACATTCAATACACATTAAACCCTCTAAATTATGATTTATAGTCCTATGTCTATCTGTATATACTATTTCTTTATACTAATCGTGCTCATGTTACTATAATTATTTGAAGCAATAAATAAAAATATAATGGGAAAGGACGAAAATGATTGAACACAAAGGATGGAGGGGCCCATTCTTACCTTGTTTACAATTACAAATTGGTAATTATATAATGCCAACCTTGGTCAGTGGTCACATATGAATACTGTTGTTGTTATGTAGCAACGAAAAAAAGAAAACCGAAATACGATTCATAGGTTCAAATCAGAGCACAGGAAATTGTACAGTATATAGACTTGTGGCTTTATTAACCTTGTACAGCACCTTTAACCTTTCATCGTTGCGTTAATTAAGGAACCAACGAAATCACTTCAACAAAAGGCTTTGATATATATATAGGTAATTAAAACAGTTAATTGTATTTGTCCAAGACATAGCTTGCACTATGATTGAAGTGCCGGGATGATGGTGATTTTTCTATGCGATAAAAATATGGAGAGGGAGAGGGAGAGAAAAAGAAGGTGAGAAAAGGACTGAAAAGAACGGGAGTTGTGGTGTGCTTGTTGTTACAACGTGCTTCCCATACATTATTCCTTTTCATATATAATACGCATGCATGCTTCCTAATCCTTCTTATAAAACTATTAAGTGTGGATGAATATCAAAGTTGTTTGTGAATTGTGAGTATGCAAATGATTGATCTTGTTTGTTTTGTATGATAAGGATCTTCTCCAAACTGTTAAATGAGCAATGGAATGAATGTCAGAATGTGAATTCACATCCACCAAACAAACCAACATTGTTTTTGCCATCCACCAAAGCCTGTGTGCTTTTATTAGAGGATCAGTTGATGTTGGTCAATTATTGGATTAGTCTTGAAATTAGTATACTTCATGGACTGAACCATCTACTGCATTAATGGTCTTACACAAACAAATATGGCAAGATACTATTCAAATTCAATCAATTTCCCTTTTATCAGATAATCACGCAACAAAAGCTCTTAATCCCACCTTCCCTACTCTATCACAAAATCTACACATCAGAATTCACCTAGTGTTTCAGTCCTACATGTTACTAATACATTCAAATGTGCATGACAAAGGTCACTGATCATCATTATTACTTACACACATGCTTTGGCGAGAAAATAGGCACAAATAATAGAGAGTGCTGTCTAATGATGGGTCAAAACAACACCAAAAACCGATGATTGTGATTGAAGATGTAGCAAATGGTTCTAAATGAATTCATACATGTAGCTGTAACATGGAGTGGACCCCTCTTTGTTTTGTGATTCAAATAAGGAAGCTACCTTTCGTGTATATTTTACTTACCTTTATTATGTCATTAGGGACCCTTGGTTGGTAAATGTGTCTCATGACAGTTATAAAGTAATAAAAAGACTCAAAATTTATTAAGAAAAAGAAAACAGATACATAAAACTAGAAAATTTTACTGAGATAAATTTTGATCAGTTTTCTTTCTTTCCAAAATTTGGAAAAAGTGAAAATAGGAAAAAGAGATGACAAACAGAGACAAAATTTGACCAATTTTCTCTCATGACTCTACCTCAAAACTACAGATAAAGATGATAGTGATGCCACAACTTGTAGATGCTTCTGGCAATGGCATTGTAAGAAGACGAGTGTCTGTTCTAAGAAAGAAAGAAAGGAAGGAAGATAGCATAGGAATGAAGGAATGGATGGGAAATGTTGAGAGTGAAAAGAATTGAATTAACAATGACAGAATTGTGTTAATAAGGAGCTAGAAGCAGAGAAGAACGACAGAAGCAGAGACCATGAAGCCATAGATGAAAATCAAGAAGCCAAAATGAAGAGCCCAATTCCTCTTGAACTTACCAAAGTAGGACTCAGGTGGTTCCTGGTAGTGAATCTCAAAGTCATCCTCTGCAACAAAGTCATTGTTGGTGGCACCAAGTCTGAGCTTCATGTCCCTGAGCTTCTCGGTTGCCAAGCCAAGGGTGAGCTTGTGGCACCTCCTCTGGTACTTGAATCCATTGATGCATCTGAGGGTCTGAGCCACAGAGACATAGAACATGAGGTGTGCAATGGAGAGGAGAGTGATGGGGATCCAGCAGTGTCTGCATTGGAGGCGCTGGGGTGACTGTGAGAGTGCCAAGAAGACGAGTGAGAGGAAGATGAAGAGCACCTGGAAGAGCTTGTGGAGCTCTTTCTTTTGGAGGTCAATGGCGCGCTTCTTCTCCAGGGTCTTCTCGAAGTGGAGCTGGATTATGGTGTTCAATGCTTGCAGTGCTGTTTCCTTCGGTACACCTTCCCCTTGTTGATGTGTTTCGTATTCCGCCATTGCTGCTGCTGCTGCTCACAAGATGACAGATAAGGGTGCTTTCGATTTGGTTTGTCTTTGTCCCAAACCAAGAAGAAGAAGAAAAAGAAGAACGTTGGGGTTTGGTGGGTGTATTTAATTTTCAGCAAAGGTTAAATATTAGTGTGAATGTGTGGTTTGTTGTGTAGTGACTAGTTATTTGGAGTGCACTAACATTTTTACTTTGGTTTGTTGGAGAGAGTAAAAGCAAAGTGTTGGATGTCAACAAGTCAAAAAGGAACATGTTGGGAGTAAATGGAGAGAAGAGAACTCGAATCTCGAAGTTGGATGTATTTGCAATTGCAAATGCAACGGTTATAAATAATCAGGCTTGGAACTCGAAACCTCTCTGCCACTTACCACTTGCCATTCATTCATCATACTATCAAAATGGTCCACTGTCCCTGCTCTCCCCTTCAAAACTTACTCTCTCATATTTTTAAGTACATGATAATTCCCATCTTGCACTCTTTATAATAATACTAATCCAAATAAATTGAATATTCCAAAATATACCATCGGGTAATTTGTAATCAGATTAGCGCTTTACCGTTGGAAAAATAGTATAAAGGCATTTTGATGATTGATTCAATGATTGACTGCTTGATAAGATCTCCCTTTGCTTTTTTGACAGCAAAACTTTCTGCTTGTGTGGATGCTAAAATGACACAAGGTACAAAGTGTAAATAGCCATTAGTGAGTACTAATTATACTCAGAATGCAACAGTAATTATCTGTTTTTCTTGATCAACATAATACACATTTTCAGCCAAACAAAAAAGAAAAAAGACATGATTCTTAAAAATCAATCAAAATTCTTAAAAATGGATAAATAAAAAAAACATATACATCTCTAAATCTAACGTATCGAGTTACGTTAAGATGCCATAACATTTTCTAAACTCATGTTTAATTCCTTATTTCTTCGCTATATGATGGAAGAATAGTGAATCCACCATCGAAGCAAGACCCACACTCTGTTTTATGATATGATGTAGACGTGTAGTGATGAGTCAATAATGAGTTTTAAAAAATTATGCCACCCAAACATTTCTCCTGATTAAAATACAACTTGACCTTGAAGATTACGACTTGCTTCTGTCTTCAAATCTTTCCAGTACAAAGATATTGCCCTTGTCGTCCCTTCCAATCCTCATGGTGTCATCAACATATCTATGAGAAGATGGAATTAAGAAACAACCAAAATTCTCAACAACAATAGCATGAACGACAGAGTAAAACAGCAAGTTCCACAGCCCTTTAATTTGTCCATGATATGATCTTAGGATACGTGATTTCCAACCATCCCTCTGGATTGAAGATGCCCAACAGAAGATTATAGTTTTTCCGGAATACATTCATCAACTGTGCATGCAAGGACAGAAAGTAATTTCAACTTGGGAAAATCAGAATGATAATCAGATTAATTAGCCCAGAGAAAAATGCAGTATCTAATAGCATTACCTGATCAGGAGTAATTGTGGAGCTTTCGAAGTTAATGTCAACCCTCTGTGAATTTCAAGTTTAATCCGATTAGGAAGTTACTCAGCAGCTATAGTTATAGATTACAGAGAAATAAATTGAGATTGGCCAAACAAGAAGTTGGAGCTTTAACTGATGCAGAAGCAATCTTGAAAGAAGCCTCAATACTAAGCTGTCCCGACAACAAACTCAACCCCTTTGCGCTGAACTCAACCACGTTAACTGCTTTGCTCTCCATTTTAGAATCACATCACCAATGTTCAAACTCAGTAGACAAAAGTTACAAACATGAAATACTGGAAAGATAGTTTGCATCTTCTGAGTTATGTACAATGTAGTTTGTACCTTGGCTATGTCAATGGTCTGAAAGAACTCATCCAATGAGATAAAGTCTCTGAGGCCTAACTTGGTTCTCTTTGATCCCAAAATTGAGATTGTGCTATAAACAAGCCTCCAGCACCCAGCCACCTTCCGATAAATAGAAATTATTGATAGGGAAAGAAAGCTCATAAATGCCAATCACAATCAGATAATATAGGCAGAGCTGAAGATACCTTGTCTAGTTCTAGAGTTGGGTCTGGAGTTGGATTCTGAGATTCTAATTGCTGCACCAAACTCTCAATTTCAGATTTCTTGGCAGATGGGAGTCCAAATATCCCTCTGTTGATTCCTAGAAACATTTTTTTTTTAATTGCAATAGGTTTCAAACATATCACATACACCTTCGGCATTGTTAAACAATGCTAAAAGCTCGTAGTACAAAAAAGAAAAAAAGGTAGATTGAGTATTGTTGACATGGGGTACCTTCGACTGCCTGATAAAGCTTTCTTTTCTTCTCAGCAAGTGTGTCATCCTTAACCAAGCCTGAGCCTGAGCTGTGTTCTCCAACTTTGGCTACGGTGAAGGGTCTAAACCAGAGGGGTCTGTCACCAAATCTCGAAGTGTGCATCCTTGAAAGATTCTCAGGTTGAGCCAACCTTTGAAGCTTCATAATATCCATGGTTCTAAAAATCACAGGACTTACATGGCAACCGGCCATTGATGGCATGGAGTAACTCGGTGACCCTTCAAGGAGATTTAACTATGAGTGACAGAAAATGAAGCACAGGATAGGATCATGGCCTGGCCCTGCACGTTCCTATTATTAGTGAGTAGTGACCTCATTTTTGCTCTGTGGAAACAGTGCTCATGTATTTAGAGCAAGGTTTCGGTTTGTGGATAGGGCTCTTGTGACATGTGGTTCAAAATTATTGCCACATGCGTGGTCCATGAGATACCTTATATGCTTTGGTCTCTCACTTGCCGACCTCATTAAACTCCTTATCCTTAAGTCTCAAAATCAAAGTGCAAGTGATGCAAAAATAACAAAGACAGACCAAGGTAAAATTTCTAGTTAATAATGTAAAATTGTAAATGTAACTATTGAAGTTTTTACCTTCTGGGTAGCCCATTCATGAATTCATTAAAAAATGGAAGGAAAACTAAAGTCAACCATAAGTTCAATGAAAGAAAACTGCTTCATCCTCAAGTCAAAAAAGAAATCAAGAACATGGACCATTTATAAGTTCAAACATACTAATGATGCCATCTAATATCTGAAATGTAGCATTACAACCATAAAGTTGGGTTTAGTGAAGATACATACAGCTAGAATCCATGGATTCTTATTTATACTCGCTAATTATAAGTGAAAAGAGATGATCCTAGGCACCAGGATTTGATTGGTTGGAGTCTTGATGCTGCTGTTTCCACTGGTCAGGGGTGACAGCTTTCTTGACAGAGAGAGCATGAATCTCTTTCATTTCCTCTTCCAACGCAGCATTCACCATTCGATGCCTCTCCAGTAGCCTCTTCCCTTCGAATTCCTCTGATACAATCTCAACCACAAAACTTGCACCACATCTAAATGACAGCATGAATTTTAATTTATTAGATTGTGAATAACAAAACGGTTTAAACAGCAAAAGAATTCAAAGTAAAGTCAGTTTTCTTTACCCTCCAGAGGTGTCAACCACTTCCTGAAATACAGAATCAAAGGGGTGGGTGTTAGGGTTGGAAAAAAGCAAAGGAAAGAAGCAAAAATTGAACATAGAAAAGTGCGCCGCGGAATGAATGAAAAGAATTTGCATGGAAGAAAGAAAACCTTGGAAAACAAGAACAAGAAATATGGAAGAAATTGGAATGAAAAGAAGGAAAGAGTAAGAAGTAAGAAGTGAGAGTGACATACGAGGTGAGTAGGGTTGAGTTTGGATTTCAAGGAAGATTCAACTTGCTCCTTCGTCACACCCATCTCAATTCTCAATTCTCAATTCTCAAATGCTCAACAATTTTCTCTTCCCAATTTTTTGTTTACATATATGCGGAGACTGTGCGGCAAATTTACGCATTTTCATTCTGCGTTATTCACACGCACATAATATTTTTAATTTTCATATTTCTTTATCAATTCTCCAAATTTAAATATTTTTTTTATGAAAATATCTATGAAACTAATAGAATTTTTTCTTTTTTTCTTTTTCCAATAACACTGTTTCTCTAATTAAATTTATTCGTTTCTTAATGGTTCGTTAACATTAATTTTCGTAGCATTGTTTTTTGTTTATTTTTTATTTGAAGAGGGAATTCCATGCTATTTCTTTCTTGGATTTATTTTAATATATGTGTGTGAGCGTTTCATGTACCAAAATATTGAATTTTTTTAGGTTAGTTTTTTTAAAAAATCATTTAATTATATAAAAGAATAGAACAATGTTACGGAATCAACAATTACGGAGTCATTAAGAATCAAATAACTAAATTATCATCCAAAATTTATATGAGTTATCATTTGTGATTTATATATCAAGACTAAATTATTATCCAAAATTTATATGAGTTCGTGACTATATTGGCTCCTATTGGACATATTGACTCCCTAGTTTTTTTCAAAAGAATATTATCAAATCAATATTAAATTATTATAAAATTTATATAAGCTTGTATTAGTAAAAATTAATTTTATTTTTTTGGTATTCTTAGTAAAAATTAACAATAATGCTATGAAATCAACATTAGGATACCCTCAAAAAAAATATCATTCGAAACTAAAAAATATTATCATCCAAATATAATATAAGCTATAATCCATAACTCATTTGGTACCAAATATATTGACTTTCAGTACTTTCTCAAAAATTAATTAACTAGAGCTAGGGCATCATCACTTAAAAAAGTTGGGGATATCAATTTTTTATTTTTAGGTGAACAAGGGGCCCAACGGCCCAAAGAAAAGAAAAAAGAGACAACATGACTACATGTCTGATGTCTGGTTATGAGAACCCCATCAGCATCATTAATCAAAATGCTATCTCCCGTTTCAATACCAAAAAAAAAAAAAAAAAAATCAAAATGCTATCTAATTCTCCAGGAACTGAAAATCTGTTTGGTGTTGGTGTCTTCTCTGTAGCTGTGGCAGTATTGAGTTTCGCATGGTCTCCTTCATGATTGGACTTTAGCTAACTC
Source organism: Stylosanthes scabra (assembly GCA_036250425.1). Taxonomy (NCBI): domain Eukaryota; kingdom Viridiplantae; phylum Streptophyta; class Magnoliopsida; order Fabales; family Fabaceae; genus Stylosanthes; species Stylosanthes scabra. The sequence goes on along the minus strand of JASCZI010121002.1, from coordinate 48,383 downwards.
CTCTTTTTCGAGCTCTTTCAACTCCTTCAATGGAGTCTCTAAATAGTCCTTGAAGCTCCGCCTCAGCAACGCTGCATTGATCCAGGTTAGCAACGAAACCACTTACCCACTCCCCTCTATTTCTTCTCATTAAACCCCCGCACCCAATTTTCTGGGGATATCAAATTTAAAATTTTCCCAGAAAATTAAAACTACCCATGTCACCAAAAAAGACTTAATTTTTTTTGTCGTTTCTTTTTCATTTTTTTTTAGGTGGAATGAGATTAAAATGGTCATAGACCAGAATCAAATTCTAAATCATTTGACTAAATAACTAATAGAGGCATACTTAGTTTGAGCCGAATAAGAATATAAGATAGGATACAATGAAGCCAGCCCAAAAAAATAACGTTATCACTAACTCCTACTCATACGACAGTACCACTTGTTTGGGCATTTGTGCGGTGCGGGTGGGACCACGCAACCATTGGCCGCGTCTCTACTCCTTGTTATTATCATCAACATACCAAAAAAAAAAAATTAACCACTCTAAGAGAAAAAAAAAAAGACAATAAATTTTATAGGAGATATTCATAAAATTTAGTCTTTATAATAGGAAATACAAATATAATAGGAAATTTAACATTTTAATGAATTAAAAAAATGCCCATTTTATTTTCTGGTCATAATTCATAAATATCCAAAGATTGTAGGTTGAAGTGAATCATGCGCCCTCATCCACTCGTGTAGAATTTTCTCTTTGCAAATGAAATACGGAAAAGCAAAAAAGGAGGCACGTCGCAAAAACAAAAAAACAAAATAAAAAAAGGTGAAAATAACGTCTCAGCATAAAAATAAAAATAAAAATATTTCTTTTCCTAGAAAGAAATAGAAAATTGGGACAACCTAGCTGAACCTCAAAAAGGAACATAACAACAACTTGGGTGGTTTCAGACCTCTGTGTGTGTTGTGCTACGGTGCCGCCAACTTCACAATGGCAACAAAAGCTTTGGGTTTCTCTATCACTGTGAGTGACCTTTCCAAGCGTTTCGGTTCCAAGTCGCCACAACCCACTTCCAAAGTTCGCGTCTTTACCCTCAGATGTTCCGCCGGTAACCACCTCCCATTCTCATTTCTTTATGGCCACCTCCAAAATTCTTGTAAAGTAATGTTCTTTAAACGTTACATTAATCGTTCTTATCGTGTCTTAAACGAATTCTTGAATTTTGACTAATGGGGTCTTGAGCTTTTCTTCTTGTTCTAAGCTTGTTCTTTTCATGCTTGTGTTCTTTTTCACTCTTAACTTCTTAAGCCTGTTAATTCATGATGATTTTCTTTTCAATTTGATATAAAGATGTTCTGTTTAACTTTTGTAAGTTTATGCTTGAAGTAGAACACATTCCTAATTTATTAATCAGACCTTAAAAGAAATTGATGCAGTGTTTTTTTTGCTCTGCTTTATAAATAGTTAAAGGGGAAAGACCTTGGAAGACATCAGATGCTAGGCTTGTTTTGGAGGATGGATCAATCTGGAAAGCAAAGTCATTTGGTGCAACAGGAACCCAAGTTGGTGAAGTAGTTTTCAATACGTCATTAACTGGGTGAGATGAGCTTATAAATCTTTAAGATCCAGAGTCTTTTTATTGGCATGCCTTCAATCTGAATAGGTACTTTGTTATGCATGTACTTTGCAGGTATCAAGAAATTCTAACTGACCCTAGTTATGCTGGCCAGTTTGTGCTGATGACAAACCCACATATTGGTAACACTGGTGTAAATTTTGGTGAGTATTCATATTATTCGTCTCTTGAATTTTATTCATATTTTTATTTATTTTTAATTCCATGAAGTCTATTATGAATTACATGTTTATGCTCCCATGCTAGATGATGAGGAATCAAGACAATGCTTCCTTGCGGGTCTAGTAATTAGAAGCTTGAGTATCAGGTTTTGTTGACACTCTCTGGAATGGCTTTTCATCAATTCAGCTTTACTTTTTGGTCAACTAACTCTCTCTTTCATCTTGTAATACCTATTGATTCAGCACCTCAAACTGGAGATGTGCAGAAACTCTAGGTGATTACTTAGCAAAGAGGAATATCATGGGAATTTGTAAGTATTTTTTATAGTTCTCTGAGAAAGTCTATTATGTAAAATTTGTCATTTTGGTTTTAACGTTGTTGAAAATTTGGTATACAACAGATGATGTTGATACACGAGCAATCACCCGCAGATTACGGGAAGATGGCAGTCTTATTGGTGTCTTGAGCACCGACAATTCCAAAACCGATGAAGAACTACTTAAGATGTCTCAATCTTGGGACATTGTTGGTAAGCATTCGAACATGAGATTTTCCTAATATTCTTTGTTATGGAACTACATGGATCATGGATCCTTTTCCATATTTTTAGGGGTTGATCTTATAAGTGGAGTATCATGCAAAACTCCACATGAATGGGTTGATAAAACAAAGCAAGAATGGGAATTTAATTCTAAAGCGTCTCAGGAGACTTTCCATGTAAGTATAACCACTGGTATTACTAATGCATCCTTCATTTCTGTATAATATA
>JASCZI010121001.1:68010-83102 GCA_036250425.1 Stylosanthes scabra | reverse complement strand
ATTCGGATAGGTAAGAAATGGGCCGACTTCGTCAATCTATCCACAATTACCCATATAGCGTCATGCCCTCGAGCAGTCCTTGGTAACCCATAAACAAAATCCATAGAGACCAGTTTTGCGAATTTCCGAAAACCGGGCCTCCAGGGGCATTTTGGTAATTTGTCAATAAATTTCGCGTAAAAACTCACGACCGCGAAATTTTTTATTTTTGCTTTGGCTTCGCCCCAAAATTTAAGCCAACTTTTGTTCTGGCAACTTTTGGAGATTTCACTCTGTAAACTCTGTAGAATTTATTTTCCGTTTTCTGTTGAAAACGAAATTCCACCAGGACCTTTCTATACTAAAGTGGAAATATCTCGAGCTACAGAGCTCCAATTAACGCGGTTCCAGTTTCATTAGAAAGCTAAGATAGGGATTTTACAAAATCTCATCACATTTGGTGCATTGATGTGTTTGTGAGAAACCCCATTTTGATGGGTTATTTCCTATCATTAATTTACTAATTATCGACCTCTCACCACTTAAATACTAGCAAAATAGGCTTGTTTGTGTTTAGTCATTCCTTAGGACTGTAAATGTAATTATCTACTATTTTAGCCAATATTTGCTATGTTTTAAATCGTTTCCCGTTCCGCACGATGCCTTGATGTGTGCATTCATGTATTTCAGGATTTAACAGGCGGAGTTTGGAGCGGAAGTGGCTGAAAAGGGCGAAAGGAACGAGAAGATCGCAAGAAAACCTAGAAGGCCATTCCTGGAGCCTGTGCGTACACACAAGAGAAGCCATGCGTACGCATCATAGCCTTGGGCGGCACGCCCAAATGCCGATTTCGGCACCTATGCGTACGCACCAGTGCATTCCAGCATCTATAAATAGAGGAGCCTTCACCATTTTCAATAGAGCCCACTTCCCATTTCTAGATTAGTTTTAGGGTTCCATTCTAGGTTTGTTGTCCCTTTTACTTAGTCAAACATTTATCGCTTTCATTATTTTAATATCAATTTTAAGCATTTTACTGTCGTTACTTTATTCGTTTATTTTCTGCAATTTTATGATTATGTCCTGCCATTACGCTGCCCGTTTTTCTGTAATTATGATTTCCGTCTGTAGCGAGTAGTTTCCATAGTGTCTCGGCTAGGGGGTTGAAATGTGCGAATGACCTTAGCTACCGATCCCTAAAGGTAATGGATGGGAGGAACGGAGTTAAGTCTGATACCGCTTCCTCTACGCCCCTGCCAATAAGGGTGGGGACCTTGTGACACAGGCTCAACTTGGTGCCTAAATGCAGTATTAGTGAGTGCTTCCTGGTGACAATGGGATTCACTCGAGTTCTGTTTACAACCTCAATTTGGTGCGGGATGCACCACTGGTGAGTTCTTCCTGGTGATAGCAGGATTTACTCGAGTGTTGTTTACAGACTCCCTCCCTCCCTGCATGCACCGCTGATGAGTTTATCCCAGTAACGCGGTGTTTACTCGAGTCTATCGTTAGATCAGAATCCTCACGGTTGTGCATGCCAAGAATATGCGGACAAGGATTAATTCCGCCACCCTATGGTGGTTTATTCCTTCTAGTGACAGTCATCCAACCTGGGATCGGTAGTGATCATAGGGACGCACAGTATTTCAATCCATGGCCGGTGATGCGTATGCATCTTGGGTTGTTTTTAGCCTCAATTTCTCTTGAATATTGTGATAATCTTGGTGAATTATTTCATTAATTGATCAATCAAACAAACTTGATGTTCTGTGAGTTGTGTTTGTGTTTTTAAATGATTCACTAAGAGTTTTAGGTGATTAAAGACCAATTGAGAGAGATTGAAGAAAGGAGAATGAAGCAGAGAAGAAATCAAGAAAATTGGCTAAGTGTCATTGCCCACGTATCACGTGGAGACCCACGTCATACGTGGGAATTAAAAGCCAAAAGCCCAAATTGGACAGTAGCTACACGTTATACGTGAGCTCCCCACGTCATACGTGGGAATTAAAGCTTCAAATGCCAAAACTTGGACAGAGAGCCCACGTTATACGTGAGCTCTCCCACGTCATACGTGAGATGCAACGTCCAAGAAGCAATCTGAGACAGAATCCACACGTTATACGTTGAGGCTTGGCGTCATACGTGGGGAAGCAATTGAAAGAAGCAGTGTTGAGGCAGAGGCACCACGTATAACGTGGCATAGTGATGTTATACGTGGGAGCTGAGAGGCAAGCAACGTCAGTTTATCCATTCCAATCCAATCCAAGTTGTTATGCCTCAATCACATTCATTAATCAAGGGCTTAAATGGAAGATCACAAGATATGATTGATTGAAGATTCAAGAGAAGAAGATAAGGACTTGTAACCATAAGAGATAAGATTAGGATTAGATTAGGATTAGATAAGATTTGAATTTGATTTGATTTGTAAATTAGTTTTAGATTAGTTTTAGGAATATAAAAAGATAGTTTTCTCTCAGCACAGAGACTAACTTAGTTAGACACGTTCACTTTCAATAATTTTAGGTTTTAGTTTTATCATGCAAGGCTAAACTACTCCATTGTTAAGGGTGAGGAGCTCTGTTCACCCAACATGAGGTAGTCACTATGTACATTCGTTTATTAATTCATTGAGGTATTTTCAGTTATCTTCTAAGTATGATTTAAGTTTCCGTTCTTCATCCTAATGGTTTAGAATCACCGAGAGGTGTTCTCTACTTGTCTATGGCTAGATTAATAAGATCAAGAGGTCTATTGATTTATGCTAGCTGGAAATTAGATCACATAATGATTAGGTCTAACTAGAGATAGTCAAGCTAATTGTTATGCAACTATAATTCTATGGGTTAAAATTGGATTAGAACTAGTTTGGATATAGTGGCATGTAATCTAATCTAGGATCACTTTTGAGACTCATAAGGGTTAGAATTGGATTTAGATCTTCATCTAGTTATTTAATTGATTGACTAAGAGATTAGCTTTTGATTAGGTAATTAGAAACTGAGTCACTAAGAGATTAAGGCTTAGTTACACTAGATTTGTTGTGCTTGATAATTGAGAACCTAGAATTGATATTCGAATGTATGCATTGGCCCTCAAGGGAAAAACATCTCCGAAGCTCTTAACATTCCACTCCACTGATTAAATCTCAAAGTAATATTTCTGCACTCTCTTCTTATAATTTTCGAATCATACATCATCACACTCTCAAGTTTTATTCGAATCTGCTTAGTGTAATTAAGGGATAGTATTGCTTGGTCCTTTATTTCTCGTGGGAACGATACCCACTTCACCGTGGTATTACTTGTACGATACGGTATACTTGCCGTTTACGCATCAGTCGGGCACTCTTTTACTATTATTATCTTTAATCTGCTTTCCCTGCGCTCTGTTCTCAACAATTAACTGCAACCAACCCCCAATCAAAGATAAACCTCTTGTTTCTACTTCCTAGGGAGAACGACCCGAGTCTCATACTCGGTATTTTAACTTGGTTGCACCCTTGTGACACCTCTTTTCTAAACGATGATAAAGCAAATGAAGGGCCTCTAACGACAAGGCCCATCCCGAGCTGCATCAGTTTGCTAGTGTACCTATCCCGAGCTGCATCAGTTTGCTAGTGTATTTCAGATTCTTAAGGATAGAGAAAGGCATGGGAAAGGCTAAGGAAAGCATTGGGAGCAAGGATTGACAAAGAAGAAACCAAGAAGAAAGCAACAAGGCACCGTGTGACTGCATGGTCCCCTTGTGAAACCGCATGAGTCCCGAGGAGCAATTCGGATGAATTCTGTCTACGCTGTGCAGTATGCCGTGCGACTGCATGGCTCCCACGCGTGACGGCACAAAGAAAAGGTCAAATCTGAAGACGCCGTTGACCGCGCGACCGCACAGTCTCCTTCGTGCGACCGCACCGTAGCGTCTGGCAAAATTAAAATGAAGGCTAAAAATTAAATTTCAAGTTTCTGGGCCAGGGCCAAGCCCCTTTTAAGGCCCAATTCGACCTATTTGAGGATGGAACAGTTGAAACAGAAGACACAATTCCCTTAGGACCAATTTTAGATCATAGAATAGTTTTTGGGAGAGTTTTCCATCTCTCTCATTTTCTCTCCTCTAGTTCATAGTATTTCTTTAATTGTTCATCCATTTCCCTCCCCTCACTAGCCAAACTCTTTATTTTAATTCATGTTTAAATGATTTTGGATTGACTCTCTTGTCTAATTGGAGTAATTTCACTTATTTATCTCTTTTGTTCATCTTTGTTTCGATTATATCTCTCTTGTTCTTGTGTTTAGTTTGTGCTTGCTAGAAATTAATTCTTGTGATGATCTATTGGTGTTATCTTTGATGATTATTGATGTTTGTTAGTTATTTTGTTGATCTATCATAATTGCTAGCTTATATTGTCATTTTCTCTTGTTATTTACCATATTTCCATTTTATGCATACCAAGTGTTTGATGTTTTGTTTCTTATAGCTACGGAGTAGTGTTCTTGTGTCTTGGTCATGGGTTGAAGTGTGGATGATCTTAGTCACTAATCCCTAAGGACAAGAATGGGTTAAGGCCCGAGTTAAAACTATTCTGTTAACGCTAGGCTTTTCCTAGTGATGATTGAGTTTTTAATAAGGTGAACTTGATGGATTATTCGATTTCCAAGGACCTAAGACCTTCGCACTAGTGAGTTGCCTAGGACATTGGGAACGAGGTTAATTCCACCCACTCGACCATTTGACAGAGCAGTGACATGGATTTTGCAATCCTAAACTCGGCAAGTATACCGAATTGTGCAAGTAATACCACGGTGAGTGGATATCGTTCCCACGAGGATTGACGGAACAAACAATACAATTTAATCAACCTTATTGACTAGACAAAAATCACAAAACAGAGAGGGTTTGTAATGCAATTGGTAATAGAACAAAACAGTGAGCAAATAGCAAATATCAATGCACGTGTAACAAAGAAGTGAGATTAAAAAAACAGTGAATGGAAGTGTTAAGGATTTGGAGATGTTTTAACCCTATGCTACTAATTCTTTGTTTCAATTTCTTCTCTAACAAGTATGATCTAATTTTCAACGAATCCTAATTAACTAAACCCTAATCTCTTAGTAATTTAGTTTCTCTAAACCTAACCAATTATCAATCTCTTGATTAATCAATTAAGAAAAGAGGTGAAGCACAATACAGATTCAATTCTTATAAAAACCCAATAGTGATTTTAGATCAAGTTATATGTCACGTACCCAATCTATTTCTAAACCTATTGAAGTTATTAACAGAACAAGTGTTGCACAATTTACCAAATCCCTATCTCTAGTTCAATGATAAATGATGAGAAACAAGTTTTCAACCTTTCTTATGATTATCCTAATTTTCTCAAACCAAATAATCAAAACAACGGAGAAGAAGTTTACCTCTCAGTAATCCTAATTCTAAATGAAGAACAGAAAACTTGAAACTTGAATTATAATCAATAATCTTGAAATTGAAGAAAACCGAAAACTTGAATTAGTAAGCTATGCCGGGATGAACAGAGCTCCTCATCCTCAACAATGGAGTTTAGCTAGACATAATTCTATAAAACAAACTAAGATCTATGTAGAAGGCTAGGTTCTCCACCCTAATGGTTTAGAAACCTATTTATACTAATTAAAAAATCAAAATTAAATCAAATCAAATCAAATCAACTAATCTAATTTCTATCTTATCTCTAGGAGATCTTACTAATCAAATTACAAATTTATCCCTTGAATTAAACCCTTGATTTAGCCAATTACATCTCCTAATTTTCCACCCATTTTCCACCAATTAAATCAATTGAATTTGCACTTCCAGTAGCTCCAAAATTGACCACGTTGAAAACACCTAGTGTGGCGTTTAAAACGCCCAAGCTTTGTTCCAATGAAGCTTGGGGCATTTTTGAAACAATGCTGGCGTTAAAAACGCCTGGGCTGGCGTTAAAACGCCTAGGCTGGCGTTTTGAACGCCCCACTTGAGTGCCCTCCTGGAAGTTCCTCAAAATTCTTCAAAAATTCTTCAATTAATCCTCAACTTCTTCTAATTGTTTTGCCTTGATCTTAATCATTTCTTCTTCAAATTTTTCTCTTCTAATTCTCTGTTAATCTTCTTCAATTCCTGCAATCATCAATGAATTCAAATACTCAAAGCTATGATTATAAAAAGTGATGAATTTGATTGAGTATAAGACTAATTGTTACTTAATTTGCAAGAAATGATTCATAAAAATTACTAATGATGCTCATGCATCAAGCAGGCTTTGTGTCTTACGTGACAACCATTCATAATTGGGATTAGTGGTGTTCATAGGGACACACCATACTTCAATCCAAGACCAAGCACCATTATTAATTGCAACACAAGTTATCTCTCATTTTTGCTTTTTTTACCATCTCTCAAAATTGCACCCCCCGAAATTTTCACAACCATTTATGAGCCACAATATCTCAACTCCTAGGGAGAACAACCCGAGTTCCATACTCGGTATTTTAATTCGGTTGCAAACTCTGTGACACTTTCTTGTTGAAGAAAGTTCCGACCTCGCATTCATAACTGGTTCAGATTTCTCTACAACGAACTCTCTTGATTTCAAAACGATAAGGAAATCCCGAACTAATCTTTATTGTGACGCCATCGGAATTAGCGTTTTCAGGTGCCCACGAACTAAAATTTATAAAACTATATAGAAAGATACATACAACGTCTTTGTGATCTTTATAATAAGTTCATCCACTCAAGATTTATAACATAAGTTGGGGAGGTACGGTAAAAATAGATAAAACTCCATTATGGAAGATGTAAAAAAAGAAATATTGAGTCTAAGAAATGAGAGATAACAAAATGATCTTCTATTTTATATATCAATCTATTTTTTCTTCTATCTATCTACTTAAATCCTAGGAAAATCCACTTCAACCAAAAGGGTCCATATGGTCCACTTTCACTAAAAAATAATTAAATAAAACATGTAGAAAACCATAATTAATTATGCACCCATTATATTAAAATTAACATTATTTTGTAATTTTTGGTCATAAACACGGAAGAGAACAAATAGCTCATGTTTGTAAAGAACAATAGTACATGTAGGTGTCGTTAAATAGAAAAATCTAATAAATGATGTGTAATATCATTTGAGATAGAATATTTAAATGATAATTTAGAATTAATGACTACTCTTTTTTATTTTTCTTTCTTTTTGAAAAATTTAGAGCAAAAGAAGATATCTCAATTCTATAGGTTATAATGTTCTTCGCTATTAAATGATAGTTCTATTATGTACATCTAGACTAGATGTGTTCATTAAAGTATTTCATGGTCAATTAATGTAACATTTTTTCAAGGCTTAAGAAGTTACGGATAAAGTGATGTATGATGAATTGCTTAGAATTTTTACTTGTTACACATTTCCAAATCGCATATTTTAATTTACTTATTTGTTATTCTTATATTTCATTGACGCGATGGTCGTCCTAGGCGTCCCAAACAAGTTTAGTTCGGAATTCCCTTTCTATCTTTTGAAAACAAGTAGGAATCGTTGTAGGGGAACCCAAACAGATTATGAATGCGAGCTAAGAATAGATCCGTCAACAAAGAGTATCATAAGAGCTTGCAACCTGATTAAAAATACCGAGTACGGGACTCGGGTCGTTCTCCCAACGAGTTAACGCATGGGCCAACTTTGGTTGTCAAGGAAATGGGGGTTGCAATTGTGTGTGTGTGTGTTAAGAACAGAGAGCAAGAGAGAGATTAGAGAAAACTGATAATAAAGGGTGCTTGGTCTAGGATTGAGGTATCGTGTGTCCCTATGAACACCACTAATCCCAATTATGAATGGTTGTCACGTAAACTGCGAAACCACACTTTGTCAAGAGGTCGAGTGGGTGGAATTAACCCCGTCCCGTAAGTTCTAGGCAACTCATCTAGTGTGATGGTCCTAGGTCCTTGGAACTTGAATAAATCCTTCAAGTTCACCTCATTAAGGACTCACTCACACTAGCAAAAGCCCAGCGTCAACGGAACAGTTTTAACCCAGGGTTTAACCCATCATTGTCCTTAGGGATTAGTGACTAAGATCATCCACACCTCAACCCATGACCAAAGTACAAGAACACTACTACATAATTATAGCAAATAAATCATCAAACACTTGGGGGCAAGAAATAAATGCATGATTATAACTATGAAATTAAACTAGCAAGATGATCAATTAAGCAAATCAACAAGTGAATTAACAATCAAGATCAAGAGAAGCATATAAGAGCAAGAGATCATAAAATGAGCAAGAAATAAACTAAGCTTAATTAGCAAGAAAGATGTAAAGATGAACAATATAGAAGAAAAAACTAGATTGCATTAATAGAAGAGAACAAGTATCCACAAATCAAACACAAAACATGTAATAAAAAAGAAGAGTTTTGATTGGTGATGGGGTTCCTAAGGTTGAAGAACAATGAAGAGAAACTATGAGAAAATGAGAGAGATGGAAAATTCTCCCAACAACTCCCTAAAACTATTCTAAGGCTAAAATTGATCAAATGGTAGAATCCTTGTTGTGTCTTCAATTGTTCTCCCCCTATATGAGTCGAATTGGGCTTAAGAAATGGCTAGGCTTTGGCCCGGAAACGTGAAATCTCCAAAATAGCCTTCATTTAAGTGCATCCTGACGTTATGGCGCGGACGCGCGGTTGTCACTGTCTTGGTCGTTAAGAAATGTGGTGGCGCGCTCGCGCCCTCTAGAGCGTGCGGCCGCGCCATCAACTGAAAGCTTCCTCATTAAGAAAGGAGGGCGCGAACGCGCCATGTAGGGGGTGCAGCCGTGCGGTCAGGGCTGATTTGGGCTTTTGGCTTTTTGTCCATTCTCCTTGCTTTCCTTGTTCTTCTTAGCTTCCCTTGGGCTCTTTCTCTCCACTTTGGGCCTGAAATTTACTAGCACACACATCAAGGCACCAAATGGGAGAAGATTTCAATAATTCATGCACTTTGGAAGCTAAATTAACAAATAATCAATTAAGGACACAATTAAGCAAGAGATGGAAAAGCTTGGTAAATCACTAGTAAATATGTGTAAAAAGTATTGATAAGGGTATCCCTTTTACCATGAGTTCTATCGTCAAAAACCTCCTCATCATTCATATACTAAAAACTAAATAATAACCATATGACATTATTCTACTTTTTCACTATTTATAAGAAAATGAAAACTTCATCACATTCAGATCTAGATTTTGGGCAGTCACTTAAAAAGGAAGAATGCAAAGATAAAAGTCAAAAATATTTGTTATCTTTTTTGTTAAAAAATAACATTTAACCAATACCATGTTTACTCTTCTTAATAAATGATGCATATGCATCATTAATGATATTTCTCACTAGTTTAGCACATATTTAAGTGAATAATAGCTTAATACTCATAGTAATATGTCAATATCTTTATCATTTAGATACTTTGAGTATTCTGTTGTTTATTTGTAGAAAATACAAAAAAGAGAGCAAAAGGAGTTGAAGAAGTTTGCAGAGGAAGAAACAGAGTGAATCAGAGCACACCCTGGGTATAGGTCATGTTTATAAGCCATGTCCCTGACATGAGTGAAAACCTGACCCTTGAAAACTTCTCCTAAGTCACGTTTTGTGCCCCTCTTATCACGTTTGGCTCTGTCTAATTATGAGCCCAAACGTGATCTCCTAAGCAACTTGCCCAGGCTTACTAAGCTCATCAAGTCACGTTTTCAACTAGGCAAGTCACGTTTGAAGGAGTCACAACAAAGGTGACAACCCAAGTCCAAGAACAAGCTCACTGTCATGTTCTAATCAAGGCAAGTCACGTTTGGTTCCACAATGCCAAACGTGACTCATGCCTCATAAACGTGGCTCATCACAACTCAAGGCAAGCTCATCACAAGCTCAGGAAGGTCACGTTTAGCTACCACAATGCTAAACGTGATTTGCTCTCATAAACATGATTCAAAGCTCAAGGCATGGCCTAAACAAGACCATCCACACTCAAGCTAAGCAAGGCCACGTTTAGGAAGCCAAGCCCAAATGTGGTTTACTCAATTCAAGCCCAAGTTCCCATCAATTGATTCGGCATAAGACTTTTAACTAAATTAGGTTTATGCTTTAGTATAAATAGTTAGAAAAATTAGGTTTTTGGCACCCTTAGTTAGTCAATAATTTTCGTTCTCTGTTTTTGAGTTCTCTGTTTTAGGATTTCTCCAAAATCTGGGATTTCTCCCTTGCCCAAACGTGACCTCATTATTTATTTTTAATCAATTTACAATGTTTTTCATCATCATGATGAATAACTAAATCTTCTGAGATCAAGGATGAAGAGCTTTGTTCTTTCAAGTGAATTTGAATGATTCAAGTTTCATCTTTTCTTCTAGTGCAAGTCACGTTCATTCTCATAAGATTCATATGTGCTTCATGTTTAAAGATCAAGTTTATTGAGAGGTAATATTGTTCTTGATTGTTTGAATCACAATAATTGAGAAGTTCTTGATTTAAACATGAATATTGAATATGGAATTCCATTGAAATCTTATTGATCTAGATATAGAAAAATTAAGGTTTTGTGGATTTGAATCTGGAATTTCGATCTGATCCCTTTTGTTTGATTAGTGATTCAAGAAATTGATAATTAGTTGAATTAAAGGAAATTGAATCCCTAAGAGATTAGGATTGAATTAAATTAGGATTCTATGAATGTTGATCACTTGTGTTAGAAGAAAAGTGAATTTGGATTATGATAATTGCTTGAAAACATCTCTGATTCCTTGATCCCTTTTGTGATATTGAATTTCCATCATATTTGTGAATTGTTTTGCTCCTTGATATTCACTTCTTGCTGCACGTTAGTTAAATTAGGTATCGGGTATTGAATTGTTGAATTTGCATGATTAATGTTTCTTCAGGATTCATGTGATTTAGCTTTTAGGTATTAGGGTTTGCATGTTAGTTTAGTAATGGATAATTATATACTTGCTGTTTGATATTTCTAGTTATTGATTTTCATAGTTTGCATGATTAGATTAGTTATTTAGGATTTTAGTTTAATTATGTTATGTGCTTAATTCATAAAACTTCACTTTTATTAATTTGTCTAATTAAAGAATTTAATTAACCGTTGTTGCTCGATCCATTAATCCTCGTGGGATGATACTCTACTCACTCTTTTATTACTTGATACGATCCAGTGCATTTGCCGATAGGATTCTGGGATTCCGTAAGGATTTCGGACATCAATAAAAAAAAATATATTAAGACAATTATTTTTACATCATGTATCCTACTTTGGAATAGGATAAATATATGTTTATTGTGTGTCACAATTTCAAAATTATCTTTTCGCAAATTTTTTATTTTCAAACACAATAATGATAGACATAATGTAATGAAAATATTTTAGTGATGAATATTAATCAAACAACAGTGCTACATAATCAACATTACAGAGCCAATAAATCCAATTAGAAGTTATTATCCGAAATTAGAAAAAGTTATGATACGAAATTTAAAAAATTATCATAAAAAAATAAAATTATTATCCAAAATTAAAAAAATTATCATTCAAAAAACCTTATTACAAGAACATCTTCGTCTTCAACTTCACATATTAGAACCCTTCATTATTCTCTCCAATCCCCTAAACACCTTCTTCATCGCCAACTGCACCACCACCTTTGCTTTCTTCTTCTTCTTCATTATTATTATTATTATTATTATTATTACTCTTGTCGTTCAATGTGGCTCTGCCGAATAGCTTGACCAACTCCACGATCTTCCAATCACACATGGTAACCTGCTGCCTCTCTATCTCTCTCTCAATCTTCTCTTTTTCCATCTTCGTCCTCACCCTAAGCTTTTCTTTCTTCCTCTGCTACTCCTCTGTCATGTTGAAGAAGTTGTTTTTCTTGAGAGAGTCGAGCACCTTAAAAGTAGTTGAAGGCTTCTAGCTACTGATTCAAAGGTATTCATTTTCAAGAGGGTGAGCCAAACCTGGAGAAGTAGACAAAAATGTCTTCGCGTTCCAAACTCCATTTGATGATGTAGCACTCTTGAAGTGTGTAGTGTTATTGGAGTAAGGAGATTGAAGGTCCTGTTCCATGTATGAACTCTAGTTAGCAGTGGAGGAGAAAGATTGGACAAGGATTAAGTTTATGATGAAGGCTCTCATTAACTCCCGAATATGTAAGTTTTTAAGACTTTCTCTTAATCAAATTATAAATTAAAATGGAAAATAAGATATTACTAAAAATTATAATAATTAATGCTTTAATATTAATATAAAAATAGATTAGGGAGTCAATACATTATAATCAATAGGAAGTCAACACATACTATATATGTGTTATGGATGATAATTTAACTATTGATTCCCTAATAAATTAAATTTTAGATAATATCTTAATTATTGGATATATAAATTACGGATGATTATTCATATAAATTTTGAATGATAACTTTTCTAATGATTGTCTAATATTAATTCTATAGCATTGTTCTTAATAGAAAATATGGCCGAACAGACATGACAATACACTACTTATTAAAGTATATATATTTTGGGTGTAGAGTCTCGGATTTTTTTTTAAATAAATAAAAAAAACTAAATTTACCGTTTTAGGCACGCATGGGGGTATTTACCATAATAGGTGACCCTTCCTATTTCCGGGCTCTGCATACCCGGAATAGCATTTACACCATTTCCGGGTTATGCAGTCCCGGAATTGGTGCAAATTATATAACCTGAACCAATTCCGGGACTTCATAGCCCGGAAATGGTGTAAATGCTATTCCGGGTATGCAGAGCCCGGAAATGGAGCAACGGACTCTATATAAAGGGCACAGCGGAAATGGTTCATTTAGAACTCATTTTTTTCGCTCCCTTTCACACCCCTCCAAAAATTTCTCTCTAACTCTTGAATGTGAAACCATGGCTCCCCGGGGACGTTCTAGAAGGCAGTCGCGGGAAGATGATCGCGACGAACAGCCGGGCGGGGCCGGGCCCAATGCGCAGGCAGCCCCTGTTCCGCAGGAAGGGGAAGACTTACACCGACTCAACCGCGAGTGGCACATCGCTGGAGCCCTGGTTAGCTATATTCTTCACACCATTTGTTTTTGTTTATTATTTATGTACATTTTAAGTGAAGCTAGTTAGTGTATTATTGTTGGCACCCGTATGTTAGGTAACTAAAATGTATGAACATTGAACATGCTATGTCGGAATTTGCGATGCAATTAAGAGAAAAAATCAGAATTGCCAAATAAAAAAAAACGGAGTCGTAAAAAAAAATAATTAGATTAGTAGTTATAAAAAAGTTAGGGGTGCAAAAAAAAAATAGAGTTGCAAATTTTAAAAAAAAGAGTTGCGAATATGAAAACATTAGAAATGCAACAATAAATAAATTACGGTTGCGCAAAAAAAATTAGAGTAGTGATTTAAAAACTTAGAGGCTCTGAAACAAAAAAATTAGGGATGAAAAATGTTAGAGTTGCAAATAAAAAAAATTTTAAAATTGCAAAATTAAATAATTTAGTCTTGCTAAGTAGAAAATAGAGTTGCGAATAAAAAAAAAAGGTTAGAGGTGAAAAAAAAATTACAGTTATGAATAAAATACAAGTTCAGGCTGCAAATAAAAAAATAGAGCTGCGAATAAAAAATATAGAGTTACAAATATAAAAAGAAATTAGAGTTGCCTTTAAACAAAAAAATTAGAGTTGCAAATAAGGATAATTATAGTTGCAAATAAAAATAGATTTACAAAAAATAAACATGGTTGCACTTTGTGTTAATGTAGAGGGAGAGGATCTTGTTGCCCAGGCGGTGCCAGTTCTTAATGCCTGTACCTGAGAGGCTGATGATGTACTTGGATGAGGCTGGATTTGGGCATGCGTGTCAGCTGCGGGACTTCGTGTTCGATGCTCCACTCCTCTCTACCTTTGTGGAGCGTTGGCGGCCAGAGACCCATACATTTCACCTCCTGTCGGGTGAGTGCACCATCACGCTGCAGGATGTGGCATATCACCTGGGGCTCCGCACTGACGAGAGTCCCGTAGGTGGCTGCATGCGCGATTTCCACCTTCACTACCAGCAGGAGGTGTGGGATATGGTTGACCAATACATCGGGGAACAGCCACCAGTTCCGGAGAGGGGCCCGAACCCCAAAGAGGCCTATGCCTTTCGATTGGTTTGGCTACGGGAGAGGTTGCAGCAGATTCCGGATGATGCAGACGAGGACACCCTCAGGCAGTACGCCAGATGCTACATACTGCTATTCATCGGGGGTTACCTCATGCCAGACAAGTCGGGCAACCTTGTACATCTTAGGTGGCTCCCGATGCTGAGAGATCTCAGAGCGTGTGCCCGCTTGTCATGGGGCAGCACGGTGCTTGCCTGGACATATCGGTCACTATGCAACGCGGCCGCGGGGAGCACCACCGACATAGCAGGGTGTGTGCCGCTTATCATGTCCTGGATATATCACCGGTTTCCCAGGTTCGACACACGTGCACCAGACGTGGACTCATGGCCCTTGGCAGAGAGGTATTCCTTATTATCTTTGTTCAGTATTTATTTGATATTATGTGATGCCTTAGCATCTTTGTAGATTTCTTTAACCAAATCATACCCAATTCCTTTATTTATTTGTTTATAAGTTCATAAAATAGTAAAAATATATGTAAAATTATTTGTAATTGAATAAACATGGTACTTTGATGAGATTTTTGGTTAATTTCAGGAAAATCAGCATTGAAGCACAAAGTACAAGCGTTGAATCCAAAGTTTGGTGTTACCACACCAAGTTTGGTGTCCCACCTAACAAGATTCCTTATACTTCTATTTTTCTCTCTTTTATCTGTTTCTAGTTGCTTGAGGACAAGCAACCTCTAAGTTTGGTGTAGGGAAGCTCGTACCTCACTTGATTATGGCAGTTTTTGGCCTCCAAATCTGTCACACCAGCAAGAAGAGCCTTCCCAACCAGATGATGAACAAATGGCAGAACCAGATTAATAGAAATCAGGTCGTCTAGTTTCTTCACCCACCTCTTTCTTAGCATTTTCTGTTATTTATTTCCATGTATGCTATTCTGGC
>JASCZI010121001.1:44088-61528 GCA_036250425.1 Stylosanthes scabra | reverse complement strand
CCCTGGTAGTAGGGGCCAACCTTCAAATCCACAACTGTCCCATGACAAAAATATTGCAGCGCACCCATCAACCTAGGCAAGATAGCATATGATTCTTCCCAGTCACTGTATAGCTTCGCAATCGCCTTCTGCTTAGCCATCCAGACCTTCCGATACGTCGACGTGAAGCCGTAACTCTATTACATGGCGGCTTGTAAGACTGGTACGCGCACGGACGGATTAGCCTTCACAATGTGCAGGATCGCACTGCAAATCAATCTACCATCAAGTTGTGCATGGTCGGAGGACATTGACGGTGCCAAGCATTCGTGCGGTCCTCCAAACCTCCGCACCTCCCTGTTCATTACAAATGACCGGTTCACATCACTGAGGATATCCACATCGAGCCCAACACAGTTTAACAGGATGATTAACAGTAAATAGCTACGTACCAGTATCCAAGGTTTGTCCGTAGGGCTACGCGAATGGACCATGGGCATTCCTGCGCAGATAGCTTGCATCGGCATACGTACTTGTGTGGATCTGACTCCACCACTCGATACTCGGTTGCCCTCCTAATGCTGTAATTTTTCACCGCCATCTGCACAGCCTCCCTTGTGCTGAAACGGTGTCCGACCCTGAACTCTAGACCACCATCTACATCATAGTCATCACCGCCGCCGCTGATTCCTTCCCTCGGAACCTCAGCCATATCATCCAGGTATAAGGTGTGGAAATGACTACTCACCGAGGACAGATCCGGAATCGGGGCGGGTGCGGGGAGGATAAAATCCCGCCGACACTGAGACTCGGGCACAAACTCCGATCCGTCCGAGCTTTCGCTTGTGTCGCCGTCGTCGCCCACGAAATCCTCGTCGGAATCCTCCTCGCAGTTCCTTTCCAACTGCATAGCCGCCTCCGGCGCGGCGACGTTGATGGGCGAGCAGGGTATCACATCTGTACCACTTACCGCCGAGCTCGATGACCCGCCAGCTTCACTGCTGACTGTTTACGTCTCGGCCAGCAACTCCATAATTTGCCCTGGCCCATACTTGCGGTGCAGCTCAAACATCCCACGGACATGCTAATCGCCTTCGACCCAGAAAATCTTATACTTGAACTGGTTCTGAGGGAAAAGGTTCAGAAGCCGGTAGGCAACCCGTCTCACTAACGTCGCACCACCAATCACTCCTATGTGGCGCAGTATAACAGAATTCAGCTCGTCCAAGGTGTTGACGGGCTGCGTCTGGAATACTACCGGCGTGGGAGACCGAAACCAAATTCCGCCGGAATCCCAGCCCATCTCTCCGTTTGGATACAAAGTTACCACTACGAAATCACTAAGATTCATGGTTTTTGAAAGAAAAAAATGAGTGGGATTGTGAAGGAATGATGGATGGTGTGGGTGGAATGGCAACACCATAGGTGCCATTTATAGTTTTTCGGATCGAATTCCGGGTTATGTAGACCCGGAAATATATTTACACCATTTCCGGGCTTTGCAAACCCGGAAATAGTAAAAAAAAAAACCCCATTTCCGGGCTATGAAGTCCCGGAATTGGTTCAGGTTATATAATTTGCACTAATTCCGGGACTGCATAGCCCGGAAATGGTGTAAATGCTATTCCGGGTATGCAGAGCCCGAAAATAGAAAGAGTCACCTATTATGGTGAATACCCCATGCGTGCCTAAAACGGTAAATTTAGTTTTTTTTTTATTTATTTTAAAAAAAAATCCGTAGAGTCTCTTATGCTTAAGTTATTGTATGATAATATTAATAATTATAGTTAAGACAAAAAATATTAATAATTATAGTTTCCTTTTTCAATAGTCTAATAAAGTATCAATAAATATGTGGAATGGGGATGAACTCTGGCCAGATAGGTAGAGCCGTAGAAGTAACTAACTTATCATTAATGGTTAAGTTTTCTTTAACTAGTTGAACACAAAACAGGGAAAAATGCAAAAAATTGCCTCTAAATGTTCAGGGAAGTTTATAAAAAAGTTAAATAAAATAAAATGATACATGTGTCTTCCACCGTTTGACGATCCTCGTTTCTGGTTTGGTTGGAGTTTGGACACTTGAATGTTCAATGCCCCGTTTTGAATTCTCACAGCTCTCCGCACTTCACCCTCTGTCGATCCGCGATCATCTCCATCCTCAAATTCGATCTTCCACTCCATCTTTTCTTGTAAGACGATGATGATTTGTTCGAACCCTAAGCCTCTTTTGCACCTCTCTCTCATGCTCCTTTTGTTGCACTTCTTTCTTCAGCGTCACTCTCCTCTCTTCACTGCAGCTTCTGCTATGTCTTCTCTCTTCAACGTCGCTGGTGATCGGTAATCTATCTCCGGCGTCTCTGCTACCTCTGAGCTCGTCGCCGATCTGCTCTCTTCTAGTCTTCCGTGCCTCACTCCGCCGCTGCTTGTGCTCTCTGTCGCCGCCGGTCAGTTCTCTACCTGTCTGTTTTCGCTGCAAATCTTCTCTTGCCGCCGCTGCTGGGCTCTGCTTGCGCGATCTCCGTCGCAGCCACTGCGCTTTCTAGCCGCCGGTCAGATCTCTCCTCCGATCTGCTCTCTTCTAGTCTTCCATGCCTCTCTCGAGATCTTATTTTTCTGATTAATTGATCATGAATTATTGAATATTGATGACTTGATGTGTTAACATATATGGATTAGTTCAATTTTTTACATTTCTTTGTTCATCGATCAATTTTATTAGATTGTGCTGGTTTTGTATCTTCATGAGATGAGATGAAAATTCGGTGTGTGATATAAACTGATTAACTTAAGCGGGTGCTCTTTAACCTTTGTACTCTGTTATGCACAAATAGAATGTTAACTTCTTGTGTGTGATTATACCGTGTTACTTTATGAAAGCTTGAACTAGTTAACATTCTGGAGGCTTAATTTGCTTCAGTGTTCCTTGCCATTTGAGTTTAACTAAAGACAAATGGAAGGAGGAAGGCCTCAATTTGCTTCTATTTTGCTCGTCATGTACTCTGCATAAAAGGATTTGATGGATCATAATGGGGCATTTCCCCTGAAATTGCTTGCTTTCCTTTGATCCACTGTTGTACAAATAATCGGGACTGTCATTATTTGAAGAAAATTCAACCTACATAAACATAATAAGTAACATGAATATGGATGGATCAGTTTGGTACTTGATTTGCTTTTGTTATGTGATCTGGTGTTGCTGAATTCAAATTTCAATTTCAATTGTCATCTTTGCTTCTGAACCTTGATTTGCAACTGTTAAATCTTGATCGAATAGCAAACTTCTTACTTGATTTCTAGCAATGATACAACAGAAAAGTGTTTGGATTTCTCACACACTCTTCCAATGAAGATTACACAATATGAGCTCTTCAAAATATAATTTCTCCTTTTTGATCTTGAAGGATTCCCCTTTTGTAGAAAAAAATTGCATACTTGAAAAGAATGTTATACCCTTGTTAATGTTAGTTGCTGAGAAATTGAACCCTCCTTCCCTTAGCAGCCTCTAATGGAAGAAATTGAAATAATTAGTATATTGAGAAGAGAGAATTATGACAGTTGCTCAACTCTACTTCCTTTATATAGGCACAATACTTATCCTTTATTTTCTGTTGTTATGGGACATGTTGAATGGATGTAGGTGAGAACATTTCAATTATGGCTGTAGATATATTGGCTTTGGTTTGGTGGTCAATAACATTAATACATGCGATGACAATAGTAAACACATGGCAACACGTTTTAGAGAGGTGGGTGGCTGTGGCTGTGGCTGTAGGAGAGAAACTCCTGTAACTGCTAAAAGCATGGCCTCATCAGCCAAATTTCTGCACCTGTAGATGTTCTATTAAGAAGAAAGATTTCTGCTTTTCTGTTAGGCAACATCTGAACTACTTAATAAGATAAAATATTTGAAAAAGAAATAATCGAAAAAAAAACAAAGGTCTCTTAAGTCTTGACTCCTTCCCCTCTTCCTCTTTCTTCCCTGTCCCAGCCACATCAAACACATCCATGAGACTTAAAAATTCCTGAATTGATTCCACTATATTATTTGTTTGCATGTTTTGTTTTTTATTTTGTTTTTCTTTCTGATCAGAATGATGTCGTCTTTGGACATTACTGGAATCTTGGATAACTCGAAGGAGCTTGATCGGTTAAGGAAAGAGCAGGAGGATGTTCTGCTTGAGATCAACAGGCTCCACAAGAAGCTTCAAACAGGTCAGTCACTCATTTTCTTTGTGCATGTGTTTGTGATTTGTTTTATTTTTGTTTTTGTGTTTTCCCCCTCCGGAGATGTTTCTTAATCCATTTTGCAATTGAATAAATGTTGAAGTCAGTCATTGCTCCTTTTTGCAGTTCTAGTCATTGCTTTTTTTATTTAGATAAAATTTTCCACTTTAAGACATTCCATGCTAGAGAATAAGCTTAAATTTCAGCTGCATTTTCCTCTTTTTATTATATAAATTAATTTTTGGAAGTTTAATTTATTTTAACCCCCTTTTCCGGTGGCTCAGTCAGCAATGATTCTTGGATGCAAAAGTGTGTATTGATATTGATACTGTGATACTAATATGGAGAGACATTCAGATATTTGTGAGCGAGCATTTATGATGAGGAGTTGTAGTTACTATGCTTAAATTAAAATTAATCATTAATTTACATGTACAATTTTTCATAGTTTTCTTCAAATCTTGATGCAGCTCCTGAAGTAGTTGAGAAGCCTGGGGATAATTCATTAGCAAGGCTTAAAATTTTGTACACTCAAGCAAAAGATCTTTCAGATAGTGAAGCACAGTATGTTTATTCTATATGGCTCTGAAGCATTTTATGTGAACGACATTTTATTTTCTGTTCACTGATACATTGTAATCACAAGTATGTATTTTCTAAAACTGGATTAACTCAATTATACTGTAGCAATTCTAGATTAAACATTACGATGCCATGAATGCTTATTTGGAATGACTCCTTTTCCTTTTAAAATTATTTATTATTTATTATTGTTTTGGTTTTTTATTTCAGAATTTCCTCGTTACTGATAAACCAACTTGATACCTTACTGCCTTCTGGGCAAGGTCAACCACGAAGAAGAATAGGTTTGTCTCAAATTATTGACACCTCAAGTTTCTTTTCTTTTCTTTTATTGAAAATGTTTCTTGTGTCCTCTTTTTTATTTATTTGTTCTTTTTTGGAAAGATATAAAATGTTGCTCCTTTGATTTATGATTATATTCTTATACATTATAATTCATCCAAAATTTAAATAGATGCTTCAAACATTCAAAATGTTATACTATTTTGTTCGCCACAATTTCTTTCTTTTGTATATATATAAGGTAGAGGGTGAATGAATGATTGATGTGGAAAGTATCTAAATCATTAAACCATAGCTTTTCCATGGAAAAGAAAGTATGAAACAAATAAAAGAAAAGAGTGTTAATGTGTCTTTCAATCAGCCAATCTTTGTGGCTTACTATATGACAAATTTCCCTAGATTTGTTCAAAGGAGTTGCAAATTTCTGGTTGTTTAAGGTTTTCTTTTTTCTTTTGTTTCCCCTTTCTTTTCCAGGAAAAGGTAAAAGTCTACTGCTTTGGATACTCATCAATATAGTTGACGTCTCTGCTGCCATTTTTCTCAATCTCATATAGTCAAAGCTACAATAAAGGAGGAAAGGGGGAGGGAGGACATGCTAATTTGTAACATTAAATAAAACTTGAAGAGTGTGTGTTAATTGATCCGTTTATTTTTAATCTATTCATTTTCTAAATATATGGTGGAAGGAGAACGGCTTTGAAAGCTCTCTCGGGTTTATCTTCAGTGATCAATGGTTCAGCGATGCGTCTTAGACAAAATTTTAACTCATCAAGCAAAATGCTTTTGCATCGCCTTGTAAACCTTGGGTAATTCATGGTGGTGTATTGTGTCCCCAACATTGTGCTAATGGCCTTTAACTGCATTCAGTTGTGATATGAAGCTTTGCAAGCATGAAAATCAAAATTTGTGAAGATGTAAAAAGGGTTCATCAAATACTTAAGTTGACATTAAAATATTTTTTTTGCTACTATTTTAGTCTTTAAGTATATATATAAATTGTATTATTATGACTTTAAGTTTCAATGAGATTTCAGTTCTTTTATAAAATTTTCATACTTATTAACTGTGTTACAGAAGGTAATGAGCAGAAAAGGAAACGAGTGAAGACTGAGTCAGATATTTCTAGGATGAGCAATCTTAAGGGTGAGCAGGTATGAAGAATTTCCATGGAGTTTGACAGATATAATCATTCAACACCAATTTCTGTTTTATTTTATTGATAAAATTTATTTTCCTAGCATGATTCATCTGAATGTTGTTGTCTTTCACTAGTTTAATTTGTTCTTGCTTCTTTCTTCATAGGTGGCAGCTAGGGTCACACCACGTAATGCTGATAAGGATGAATGGTTTGTCGTCAAAGTGATCCATTTCGATAAGGAATCAAAAGAGTAAGTGTACATTCTTTAACTAAGATGTCAAGTATTATGTTCAAGCTATGAAGAAATTCAATTTACATTCACCTTGCATAATGTTAAAATTTGAGAAAATATTACTAGAAGGCTTTGATATAATATGCTATGTAGTTTAGGATACATAATCATGATTAAGCTCTAACAAATGCGTATTGAGCTTATTATATCTTTATTATAAAACATGCGTTTGAATGGAGGAATATATTGCCTCTGATCACAGTAATGTTGTCACTTGCTTCTGATGGCTTTTCTGCAATTTCGGTAAAATTTTTATCCCAGTCTCATCTTTGGAATGTCTGAAAGTCTTGTTAACCTTAAGGATCAACAATCAATGCGAGATTCACTTAGTAGAAATGGTTTAGTGTTACTATTTAAATTGTAAAACTGTTATTTTTCCTCCACGTGCAAAAATGTTAGTACAACCCTGTTAATATCAGGATTGGTAATTCTGTTATTTTATTCTCTGATGTCCTTGCCGGTCCCTAATTTTCCTAGATTCAGCCTTTGCTTACTCTACAGAGGTCAATCATGAGCTCGATGCTAACTTGAGTCTGCTTGGCTGTACCTAATTGAATGAGTTGTTATTTCACCATCTATTTGTTTGTTGAAGCACTTTAGATTCCTCAGTGTTGCTATCTCATGTCCCGGGTTTCAAATTGTTGATGCAGCGAATAGTACAAGTGGGACATTCAATATTTTTGTAAATGCTCTTATCAACATCATTTTGTTGTTTCTTGAATCTTTGACAACATGTTTTTACAGAGTCGAAGTTCTAGATGAAGAACCTGGTGATGATGAAGAGGGAAGTGGCCAAAGGTAACCTAACAGAAATATTACTTCTCGTTCTTTTTTAATTTTTAATTTTTAAAAAATCATATGTGAATACCATACTTTGTCTGAACATATCTAATAATCAATATAATTCTGCATCAATATTCATTCTTTTTCCTTTCAAGGCACGCTGCCTCCCTTCTTTTTTCCATTATCCGTTCTTTATTTTAATCTTTAGCTCTCTGTTTCCAATGCCCACTGCAACCCCTTCTCTTATTACTTTTGTGACTTAGAAGTTTAAACCTTTTAATGAAATCCATCAACATCTGATTCTGCTCCATTCAGACAATACAAGCTTCCCATGGGAAATATAATTCCTTTCCCAAAGAGCAATGACCCTTCAGGTGCTCCAGATTTCCCGCCAGGCTCGCATGTTTTGGCAGTCTATCCAGGAACTACCGCACTTTACAAAGCAACAGTTGTACATGGACATCGGAAGGTAATGATTCTTTTGTTTCCATTTGGAGGGATTATTTCTTGTTTCTTTGTCTAACTTCCATTGAGTTGTAGTTTCTATAAATTCTTGCTAGATAGAACTCTGTTGATGCTTACATGCTACTGAGTACTAACCAGCAATATTTTGCATGTTCTGGGGCAATCTGTTTCATCTCACACTTGTGCAGAGGAAGACAGACGAGTAAGTATAGACTTTAAGGAATATGTTATTCTTTAGTTCTAAATAGTAAATATAATAAATTTTTAGTAGGAAATCAGTTGGCACTATACCTTTGCAAGCCTTCATATTTATCCCCGATGGGTGGGATGGGTACCTATAAAGAATGGACAAGCCTTGAGTTCATTTCGTGTGTAAAATTAGATAGAAGAAAGAAAAAAATAAGAAGAAAACAGCATTTGATAGCATAAGAGGCTAAATTTCAACACCATATACGTAGTCTGTTTTTCTTACCAACAAGAATGCCATATCTGTGTGTAGTCTTTGGTATTGTATTGCATTCAAAGTTGTATTTGCTCTATCTTTTCAAAAAAAAAAAAAAGTTGTATTTGCTCTAAGTATTTAAGATTTAATTACTCTATTCGTTCCTATAGTTTCATTAAATTTTCAATTAGGTCTTATATTTTTTTTTTCTCTTTCAATTAGGTCTGTATACAATAACCAATTTTTAAATTAGGTCCTTACCGTGACAAAAAGCTAAATTTAACGGAACATTCTGCTACACAAAAAGACTATTTTGTTACACAAGTCCTTAATAGATGGTAATATTCTTTTTATGTAGAAGAATATTTCGTTAAATTTAGCGTTTTTGTCACTATAGGGAACTAATTGAAAAATTGGTTATCATATAGGGAAAAAGAAAAAAATATAGGGACCTAATTAAAAATTTGGTGAAACTATAGGGAACAACGGAGTAATTTAACCATTATTTAATTATTTGTTCAAAAGTAAAATTATTATTTTATTATTTGTTATATTTAATTGTAATTGATATAAGATTTTACTAATTTTTCTTATGTAATCTTATAATTTATAATACATATTATTTTATATTTTTATAAATTACAAAAATTGAAAGAGTGCAATACTTTTCAATTTATTAATCTTACATATATTCATCATCGTCGCCTTATTATGTAAAACAAATGTGTTAAATTAATGATACAATATTTATTAGTATTGGAATATTATTAATTTGTGGAAGAAGGGACAAAAGTACATATGAATTATTACATGGTGAATAAAAATATACATAAATTTTTTAATGATCCAAATGTACACATGAAATTGTTGGATAAAAGTACACATGAGTTGTTTGCTCAATAAAAAAATCATGTGTACTTTTGTCCATTGATAGAATATTTCATGTGTTCGTTTGAGTCATTAAAAAATTATATGTATTTTTGTCCACCGTGTAATAATTCATGTGTATTTTTATTCATCCCTCCTTGATTTGTTGAAATATTGCACTCCTCAACTGGACTGTTACTATGTTATGTATGGTTTTTAACTTTCTGATGCGATTGGCAGTTATGTGTTGGAATTTGATGATGATGAAGAAGATGGGTCTTTGCCTCAAAGAACGGTTCCCTTTCACAAGGTGGTTGCTCTGCCAGAGGGACATCGCCAATGAGTTTAAATCTATTTTGGGTTTGTGATTGAGTTTGGAAAGGGAGGGAAATGAAAGGTTTGTAATGTAAATTTTATCCTTAAAGTTCCAAACCCAAACATGTGAACAGCCATTATAGTTTGTGTATAAAGTAGGAATGGCGTTGTTGCATTACGTGCCGGTTGTGTAATATGATGCATTATGTTTTCATTTTTGTGTAATGATCACGGACTAATACTAAATTGTTGCTACATGACCATTGAGCAAGTGCTTTTAATAACTAAGTTCAGTTCAATAACCAATTTGTCCAAAATTATTCCAACAAAGTCAACTCGCATTGTACTAGTGAACTATGTAGCATTGTTTCAATTTCTGCTACTCCTTACTCATTCCAATCTCTATTTTGAGGATAGCTATTTTTGTTGTCTTTTTTTTAGTATCTTCGTTATTTTCTAGCTCTTGCATGCTTGACTAAAAAGAGAAATTGAAGATGAAACTATAGCTTGACTCTTGCAAGAACAAACGAAAAATAAACCAAAACTAACCTAAACTAATTAAAACTAACTACAAACATAAAACTATACTAAACCTAAACTCTTCCTGATTTATTAACTTGATATCCCTCCTTTTATTCTTCCCAAAATGCGAGCGATGTGCTTCATGAAATATGGCATATGCGGATATGCCCACGTATGTGGAAATACTCTCGTACACAAGTGTCTCATCTCTGTTCTCATATAGGCGTAAAGATGTCATTTAATGTCAATGCAATTGTTTCATTTGGATCTTTGTAGCTAAAGCTATACTAATATTTGATAGAATCAGGAACATTTTTTGTGCTAATATTTGGTTGTAAAATCCACCTAAATTAATAATATACTTGTGCGAGTAATCTATTAGATTCTCATTGGCTAAGGATTCTATGAATCGGTTTTCTTTTAAGATATAAAGAGGTGTGTGAGATGGGTAGCTCCCCTAATGTATGATTGGTCATCTGTAACCTACAAGTGGAGCAACCTTCTTATCAAACTTCGACTTAGGTGACGGGATTCTCACCATCTTGACAATTCGCACGGGGAGCGTGAAAAGTACCCAGAAGGGCGATACGGGTTGCTTGGGCATTGCCTCGACATTCACTCGTTGGTAACCATGCTTGGGAATTATTCTAAGTAGTCATCGAGTGCAGGATAGACAATCGTCGCGTGAGCTCACATCCTACGATAGGAACTTTAGATATGCATCATGATTTGTGTGTGCATTTGCTTGACTTTGTTTGTGTTTGCTTAATTGTTCAACTATTAGGATATTGCTTGTTTGTTTAACTGTTACTTGAAACCTACGTGACTTTGGCCCTGTGATAAGTTAGTTTCTCTCTTATATTCTGAGCTGGAAACCTTAAGTTTTCACCCCCTTCCATATGTATGTTGTACAGTTTTTCTTTGCTCGTTGTCATCATGAGACCATCTACTCCCCGACGTGAACGCCCTCGCTCTGTGCGACCTTTTGCCACCTAGACCCACTCCTCCGAGACCTTTACCCCCTCCTGTACGTCGAGCCCCTAGACATCGTGTACTTTTTTGCGAATGCTTATCAATACCGTCAGATGTTTGGTAGGCTAACTCTTCCTCCTCCCTTTGATCCGACTCAGGTCATAGATATTTCGGATGACAACCCCTTTGATACGAGTCATGAGAGATCCACCGAGGCTAGTGATAGCAGAGAGATCTCAGAGGATATGTCTCAGGGCTAGTTTTTCGCTTCTGAGCATAGTGTTGGTGGTTCTGCATTTGCCTCTTCTAGTCGTCATACCTTCGACAACTCGATGGATCATAGCGATTTGTTAGATATTGCTGATTCTGCCGACGATCTTCTAGATCGTTATGATGCTGGCACTTTCCCTTTTATACCCCCTTCCCCATGATGTATCTTAGTTGTCTCACTGTTGTTAGTATAAATAGAGACTTAGGACTCTAGACCGAAACCTAGTTTAGGTGACCCTTGCTGGATTAGGTTCAGTTAGTAGGATTGTCATAGTCGAGGTGTACTTTTGTTTTATTTATGTATCTTGGAAAAGTCTGTACTTGAAAAACTATCATGGATATGAGAATAAGGTTATGTTATGTTTTATTTTGTGGTATTAATCTACTTGCTTTAAATAACTGTTATCATCTTCATGTTGTATGTTCTATTATTTTTTTCTTTATTGAATAAAGTCGATAGATACAACATGGTTCTAGTAATTGTGATATGGTCGTTGGGTTAGAATTAATTGTGACGACTTGGCCAGAGGTGTCATCATTACATTAAAGCACTAGCATCTTGGAAGCATACTATGTGAAACTGGGAATGAAATGTTAAAATTTTATATATCAGCTTTTCAGAAAGACCATTTATGCATGTGTACATGTGAAACAATGAGATTCAGAGAAAAAAAAAAAAAAAAGCAACTTTGTAAAGCCAGTGCTGCTCTCTCACCCACAGGCACTGGTTAACGTGAAATTGTACCAATGCCGCGTCAGTGGCACTGGGTTTATTTTAGCCCGTGTCCTAGCAGCACTACTAATGATATTTATTTTGATAACTTTTTATAAAAATATTTATTTTCTTAATATAAAAAAATCCATAGAAAGTCATTCGGTTGTCCCTGGACAAGTTATACTCGCAGATAATAAAAAATATTCAGCGGAAATAAAGATAAATCATAATAAAAAAAAATAAGGTAACGCTATTTGAACAAGTGATTTTGGTCAACTAATTTTAATCAAGTCATTAATTTCTATGTTAAATAGAATATTATTTCGGAGTAAAATTATATAAAAAACTAGTGTATTTGCCCGTGCCTTGCACGTGAAATTTAATTTAATTTAAATTAAAAATATAATTTAATATTACTAGTTATATATAAAAGAATTAAAATAGTAAATAACTTGTGAGTTAAAATAATAATGGATATTAAGAAGGCATGTATTCTTTTGTATTTTTTTTAGTTTACAAAAATATATTCGTCGTTGTTCTGTATATTTTTAGAATAATGCTACGAAACCAACGTTATGAAGTCATTAAGGAGCCAATAATTGAGTTATCATTCAAAATTTAGATGAGTTATCATCCGTAATTCATATATCCAACATTAAGTTATCTTCTAAAATTTATATAAGTTGTAGCTCACATGGCATTACCCCCTCCCCCGTTGTAAGAGGTTTCGGGTTCGAGCCTCACCTAAGACACCAAAAAATAAAAACATTAAGTTATCATCCAAAATTGCCATTCATAGTATATGTTGGCTCCATATGACCGTATTAGTCATAATCTATTGGTTCATTAGTGTTTTTCATATTTTTATCATTGACAATGCTATAGAGTTAACATTAGAAGTCCTTAGGGAGTCAATAACTAAATTATCATCTAAAATTTTTTAAAAAAATTATCATCCGAAATTAAAAAATGTATCATCCAAACACAATAAAAATGATCACCCACATAATATATGAATTATCAGTCGTAACTCATCTATCATCACCATCAAGAACATTGGCTCCCAAATATATTGGTCTCCAAGACTTTTTCTTTTATCACATATCTTTGTTTAATATCCCGTCTAAAATAGGCGGATTTTTCCAAAAAGGATAACTACTCTTTTGGTCATTAAGGTTTTGAGGCAAAATTAAATTGATCCTAAACCTTTTTTTTTTTACAAAACTACTTTATTTTCGAAAAATTAAATTATAAAATTATTTAATATTATTATTAACTATATATAAAATAATTAAAATAGTATATAATTTGTGATTGTGAATAATAACGAATATTAAAACATATGTATTTTTTTATGTTTTCTTTCTCTATTTATAAAAAATGAGACTATCATTGTTCTGCATGTTTCTATCATGAGTTTCTATTTAATATGATTGTTAAAATAGGTCGAACCCGTCGAATCAGTCTTATTTACCAATCTAAAAAATGGGTTTTTCCAAAAGAATTATGTCCATTAATACGGATGATAATAGGTCAGGTTAGCGTCGGTAATCAAATACCCATACCCATCCAGGTCGTCCAGAACATTTATATATTGTGTAATTTCCTGCTCTATTATCCACAAATATCTAAATCTTTACTCTCATACCAAAACACACAGTATATATATGAAAATAAACAAACGAAAATAAAATAATTAATAATATTCAAAACATAATTAATTATGATTAAAAAGGACACAAAAAAAACTTATGATTCAGAAACGAAGAATGTTAGTTATAGCATCTAAAAGACTTTAACTTACTAAAATCATAATAAAATTATACATAAAATTCTACAAAATTAAATTTAACTATATTGATTAATTAATATATGGGGGCATAGATGAATAGGTAATTTGGCGGAGTAGCCATTACCTACATCCAAATAGAACTATTAAACAGGCATCACTCAAACTCGACAATATCCATTTTGCCGTTAAAAAAAAACCCTCCATTCAGGGAAGTGCAGGTTGGGTCGGCTCAGTTTTAGATATGACAAATTACCATCAATACTCGTTAAAAAAATTGGCAAAACATGTTGATCCTAATTAACCGGTGAAAATGGTGAGTTATGTTCGCCCGTTTATATTTTTTTTCTTAAAAAATATTTAATACTATTTTCTATATATTTTTTAATTCGACCTAAAAAGTCAATTTAACTACTAAAGAAATTTGTTTTTTCAAGTTTTTTTTTCTAAGGAAATGACATCTTTTGTCAAAATTTTTATTTTTAGAATTAAAAATTGAAATTTTTTAAAATAAATAAACAACTAATTAAATGGGCAAACCATTTAATCCGTTAGGCTAGCCATAAACAGGTTATGCTGAAAAATTTTGAGTTGTGAACAAACAGATTGGCCCACGCTTTTAATTATCCCAACGAAAAAGACGAATACCCAATGATATCCATATATATTACACTAAAAAAATAGTGTTATACAATTCAAATATAATTTAATATGATCTAACATACATATTAAATATACACACGTTAAATGAAAATAAAACTAAAATTTTCAATATAATAAAACTATATAATAGGGTTGAGCATGGGTATGGGTAGTCAAATTACCCGATCAAAACCAAACCAATCCAATTATATCGGTTCTATATCCAATGGGTAATCAGGTATATTAGTATCAGATCCAAACCAACCCAACCTTAATCAGTTCGGGTATTGGTTTTGATGTCACGATACCTAAACCAACCAGATTATCCAATTAGATTTATATTAATTTAAAAAACAATAAAACATAATATATATATATATATATATATATATATATATATATATAAAATTTTATTCTTCCTAACACAAATTATTATATTTATAGTCATCAAAAGAATTTGTTATATTTATTAAAATATGAATTTGATAATATATTATCTTTTATTAAAAATTTTTATTATTATTTATTATAGACATAAACATTTTTCTCATATTTTTCTATTTTTTTTTCAAAATTTTATTTTCAATTGGGTATCCAATTACCCAAACCAATCCAACCCGGATTTAATCGGTTCGGTTTGGTTCGGATTCACTTGCTAAAATTCTCAAATCCAAATTAACCCAAACCAATTAAAATTTAATCGGTTCGGTTCTTATTTTTTCCCAAATCCGGACCAATCCAACCCGTGCTCACCCCTACTATATAATTCTTAATAAATTTAGTGAGTTCTCAAACGATAAATTGATAAAAAAAAATCAAATGAAATGATTATCTAAAGATAGGGCCGTTAAAATGGGTCAAACCCGTCGGACCAGCCCGTTTATCCGTCTAAACGGACAGGTTTTTGTCTCCGAGCCCGGACCGTTTAAAATCTGGGTTTAAATGGGCTAGCACGCGGGCTAAATGGGTTGACCCGTTTATTTAATTTATTTTTAATTTTTTAAAAAATAGCATTTTTTCCTATATTTTATCTTATTCGACCCGAAAAACCGATCCATCAACTAAAAAACTTTGTTTTTTCTAAAATTTTTTTGGCTAAAAAAAGTATTTTTTGTCAAAAGTAATTTTTGTAAGTTAAAAATAAAATTTTTTATTTAATTTTTAAAAAATTAATTAATTAATTAATTAAACAGGATAACCCGTTTATCCGTCGGGCTGACCATAAATGGGCCGGGCTAAAAAAATTCTAGCCCCTAAAAATCGGACTAAATGGGCCGGGCCTAAGTGGGTTAGGCCCGCCCGTTTGACAGCCCTATCTAAAGATGTATAAATTAATTACAATAATTATAGGCAACCAAGTGAATTATGCAACCAAGCTTAACCAAGTACTACTAACTCACGCACCTCTCATTTAATATTAGGATTTGTTATTTCCGTTTTTTTAAAAAACGTAATCCCTGATTTGTAGTGCATTCTGTTTTTTGCTTATTGTAACATCCCGACTTTCGGTATGTCATGATCACATACAAGATAAACAATTAAATAACAGTTATATATGAGAACAGGTAAGTTAACATATAATTGAAATTTACTAATTTGGGTTCACGAATACAAAGACTCAAAGGGAAAGATACTACAGACTCTAGTAGACCAACTGAAAAAGAAAATACAGAAGGAAGAGTACAACGCGAAGGACACCCTTCAGGTTTGAACCTGACCCCAGCTAAGGTCACCTACCTAGGTCTAACCTGACTAACTAAGCCTAGTCCTCGTACTGTTCTAACAGTTCATGAGGTACTACGACTAACACCCTACAACATCTACCACCCTATGCTGGAGGGAATGTCCTGGCAAAGTACCGGTTCACCAGATCATCGTCTGATGCATCGTCACTAGCCGACCCGCTTGAGGCAGACCCATAGCCCAAGGAAACACTGCCGGAAGAACTACCAGAGGAGTAATGGCTGGAAGGTGCAGTGTCGGTACTGTCACTCTCACGCTCCGATCCGTAAGAAGCGTCCGAATAATATGCCTCAGGGGCACCGTAGGGCACATGCTCAGCAACATAAGGCTCGTCCGGGTCGCCTACCGACTCAGTCGCTGGATCATACGTCTCGACGGATGGCTCATCGTCGCTAGGGGGAGGTGAAGGGGGAGGAGGAGTAGGTGGTGTCACTCTGCGGCGAGGGAATAAGCTGCGATAGCGCCGCGCGTCACACATAGGAGTACGCGGAATAGGGTGCACAGTGCCCGGGGCTGGTGCCGGAGCCATCGGTGGTAAGGGCGTACGAGGTGAGCGCTCGCGCTCTCGGTGAACACTACTAGTAGAACCACAGGAAGTCGACGAGCTGGGAGAAGCAGCTGGACGTGGGGAGAACGGTACGATAGGTCTCATCGCGCAAGAGAGAAGAGAGAGAGAAGAAATCCTGCGTAGTGTAAGAAGAAGGGGGTGAGAACCTAAGGTTCCCAGCTTGGGTATCACGAGGGCAACTAATCTATCCTAGGGGCTGACGTCACGTAGGTATCAAGTAGCAAGTAGTCAAGTAGCAAAAGCAGAAATGTAAAGCACACACAAACAATAATGCAATCACACACAAATGCAACACACAATATGATGCATGCCTGTTCCTAATAAAGGCCATGAGCTCATGCGTCGGTTTACTTCCCGCACCCGACGATTACTTAGGATCAAACCCAAGTATGGTTCACCACTGTCGAATGTCGTGGACTTTGGCTCGTCCAAGGTGGCCATGTTCTGTTGGCTAGAACATGTAGCTATGTTCCGTTGGATAGAACATATAGCACAACCAAGTTCCTTTGGCTAGAACTGGTAGCATAAGGTACCCTTGGTACTCTAAATAATCATGGTGAGGATCCCGTCACCAGCAATAGCTCCATAAAGCAAAGAAACCGCATCGACAGGGGAACAAGATGATCGTTATTGCCTTTCTGGTAGCTAGCCCTTCAAGCTTTAATTCTCAGACAAGTGGGACAACACCCAGCCCTTGTGGCTCTTATCTCTTAGTCAAACGGGACAACACTCAGCCCTTGCATTTATCCTTTCTTTAGCTTTAGCACATAGCCTTTCTTTAGCTTTATCATTTAGTCATCTCAACATCTCATAGCCCTTAGCATCTCACCGGTTCATTCCTCTGAAT
>JASCZI010121001.1:30335-43227 GCA_036250425.1 Stylosanthes scabra | reverse complement strand
TTTACCTAAGGTAACTTTATTATTCTAAGGTGAAATTTTATATTTAGACTCACTAGACACATATAAGACCCCATTTAAAACAGTTTTGAAAACAAATTTCATTAAATACATTTTTACCCCTTTTTACCTAGTCTTTACTTACTAGTTTTACTAAATTACCACCTAGACTTAATCTTTTAAGTTTTTCACCAAAAACACTTATATTTCCCTTTAAACTTTAAGTTTCAATTCTGGAAAACATATTAAGACACTTTTATTACCATTTTTCCCTTTATTCCACAAAAACACCATTTTTATCATTTTTGATTATCTTAACCGATTTAGTAGTTTATGTTTTATGAAATCTTTTGTCCCAAGGGTGATAACCTCTCGGCCATTAAGCATACAACAACTCTTATCATTTTGATCATCAAAAAGCTCATTTCTTGAGCATCATCAACTTGGCCAAAGGCCACTTTTGTAGAAAGGCATTTTAATCAATATCAAGCAAGCAATAGGCATTCTCATGGCAATAACATTCAAGCAAGCAAACAAGCACATCACATAGCATATTTAGCACATAGATCAAATCTAAGCCTAACCCATTACCTTAGGGTGTAGCTTGCTCTTTGAATCACCAAGATCACTTGTCAAAACACCAACTTTTCTAGCTTTTACTCGAGCTTGCTAGGCAACCGTGCATTTGGACGTTCAAGCTATCATTTTTATTTTGAAAAACAAGAAAACATGAGCCATGGAACCCTACTATAGCCTCGGTTAAGAAGAGATGAAGGTGAGCTTCATTACCTTTGATAAAATGAAGAGAACTTGAGAAAGACAAGGGGAGTGGTTCGGCCAATCAAGAGAGAGAGATACCCTAGTTTCATAAGAAAATGTTTGAGAGCTTTAGTTCATCATCTTAGTTGTATGAATGAACTAGGGTTTATACTTACCATTGAAGATGAAGAAGAAAATGAAGTAGATGATGAGAAGAAGACAATGTGGAGCTTGAGATGAGAAGAATGGTGATGGTTTGAAGTGGCTTCGGTGGTGGTGGGGACTTGTGTTCTTCGAAGATGGTGATGAACACTCAAGGTGTTCTTCAGTTGTTCTTATAAAATATGTGTGTTTGATCTTTAATGTTAAGAGAGAGAGTGTTTAGGAAGTATTTTTGTGTGTTAAATTCTGGAAATTGTTTGAAGAAAGAGAGAGAGAGTGTTCGAACAAGTGAAGGAGAGTTGAGAGCAAATGTGAGTTGTTTGAAGTGGTAATTTGTTTGTATGAAATAAAATGGATTAGTAACTAAGTTAAATGTTCAATGAAAAAATGAATTAGGGCTAGGGGAGGTGGTAGGTTTCGAATAGCAAGGAAAAGGAGTGGAGCTCATTAGTTTTGCATTGCTTGAGGCCATGCAACCAATAGGATTAAAAAGGTGTGTAAGGAAAAGTAATATTATTTTAATCATGGTAACTTTTTATGAGTAATTAACAAGTAAACATAATTACCATGAGTAACTATTTTATTTTTGGACATTTTTGGGCTGAAGATACACGGCTAGGGTCTCCATGCTCATATACGAATTTCGGAAAATTTTCGTTTCCAAAATTACGCGCGTTTTAGCAAAGCCGTTAAAAGCGTGCCGTAAGGCAAAAAGCGTAGTGCTATTTTTGTACCATAGTCTTAGAATCATCATCATCGTCGTCATCGTCCTAGTCACTATTTAATATCACACATTATTTCAAGCAAGCAAGGTTAAATACGTTTCGTTATAGTCGTTTCGGACAAAACCGTCACTTAAGAAAAGCGTTGCAAAAAGACGGGGTATTACACTTATCATGTGTTATTAGGAAGGTTTTATTCACCGCCATTTTTTCTCATTTTCATCATCCTAATTCTCTCATTTTCATTTTCGTTATTTTTTATTTGATATGTGTATAGATGCTTTTAATTTATCAAATCCGTTTGATTAGGAGGAAAAGGAAGAAGAAGGAGAAGGAGAAGGAGAAAATGATGAGGAGGAGGAGAATGGTAATATCATTGTCAGTAGAGAAGAAGAAGAAGATGGAGTACATTTGAGTACATCTGAGTTGTAACTTTCTACTTTCATTTAAATCTGTTTTTACTTTCATTCAAAATCCATTTCTGTTTTATATGAAAATTCCGTTTCTATTTTCGTGACCCAAAGTCACGCTTGGGCGTAAATAAGACCACGCCTAGGCGTGGCACCAAATTAGTTTTGTTTTCTTTTCAATTTCGTTTCTGTTTTTCTTTCAAATCCGTTTCTGATTTCGTGAAAATTCAATTCAGTTTTTATATGAAATTTCGTTTCTGTTTTATATGAAATTCCGTTTCTGTTTTATATGAAAATTTCGTTTCTGTTTTCGTGACCCAAAGTCACGCCTGGGCGTAAACAAGACCACGCCTAGGCGTGGCACCAAATTCGTTTATGTTTTCTTTTCAATTCCGTTTCTGTTTTTCTTGCAAATCCGTTTCTGTTTTCGTGAAAATTCAATTCAGTTTTTATATGAAATTCCATTTCTGTTTTATATGAAATTCCGTTTCTATGTTATATGAAAATTATGTTTCTGTTTTTTCATGAACATCCAATTCAATTTTTGATTATCATCATCAACAATAGCAGTGACAACAACGTGAACAACAACAGCAACAACGTAATAGTGGAGAAGAAGAAGAAGAAGAAGAAGAAGAAGATGATGATGATGATGAAGACGATGAGGATTACGAAAATGGTGGTGGTAGCAATGATTGCGACGGCGGCGGCAGCGGCGACGGCGACAGCATCGCAGTAGTAGGGAGAAGGAGAAGGAGAAGGAGGAAGAGGAGGAGGAGGAGGAGGATGAGGAGGGGGAGGAGTTGTTGCTGAGAATTTGGGAGAGAAGTGCGTGTGTGTTGAATGGGAGGAGAGCGCGTGATTTCACGCTATTTTGATGAGAGTGGATTAAAAATACTTGGTTGAGCTTGGTTGCGGTGAAATTGCTTGGATGTGTAGCATTACTGAATTAATTATACATAAGGCTGTCAAAACGAATCGAATTTATAAAGCCAACTCAAGAAGTCATTAACAGCTATACTTTACCTAGAAAGATTAGGTGCGTTAAAAACGTGGGCTAAACGGATGAGTCCGATTAATCCGAGAAAAATGTTCGGTTAAACAAGACATCTTGTGTGCTAAGTTTTATTAGCCAATTTAAATATTTTAAAATATTTTCAAAAAAAGTAACACAGTGGAGTCTAAAATCTAATCATATTTAAAGTTTTTCTTAAAAAATACCGTTTTGTGTAAATATTTTTTAAGTTTAAAATGAGACTTTAATTTTTCAAGAATAAATAAAAAACATTCTAACCTATTTAACCCGTCGAATTGGCTATGAATGATCCATGTTCAAAAATTATAATCCGTGAATAAAGCGAGTTTAAATAATAGACCTAAATTAAATGGGTTGGGTTAATTTGTTTGATCGACAACCTTAATTATGTGCTTTAAATTAAATCACTATATGACATAATATTATTAGCATACTTCCGTAAAATAACATATAAATAGTTTAAAAAAACAAAAAAACAAAACACGTCATTTTAAATTGATATTAATAATAATATTAATAACGTAAAATATTAAAATAATATTTGTAATTTAATTGAAATATATTATTATTAAAATAAAACATTGTAAGATTTGATATTGATTACTGATAATTTATTAATTGATTTGATCAATTGATGTTACAATATTTATATTAATTAGTTAATTGATTTCATTTATTGATTTAAAAAAAATAAATCAGAAAACACTCTCAGAGATATGTCATGTCAGCGCTCTATTATTAAGTGTATAAATCTGATTTTAATATTATATAATAGATATAATAGATAATAGATAGATAGATAATAGATAATAGATTGAATTAGTTAAAGTTGACATTATGAAAAAGCATACAACCAAGATACAACACGATAATAAGATGTGTAAAGTGATCCATCTTATGATTGAAATTAGATTTGGTCGACAATGATCTGTAGTTCATACGACATTTCCCCCTTTATTTTGTATTTTCTTACTTATTTAAAATAAAAAATTCATGTGATATGTGGTCTTTAAAATAAATTAAAATTCTTAACCTAACCATGCGATACAAATTTCTATATCAATTAAAGAAGAAAAATTTGGTAAAAAAAAATTATAAAGTCGGGGAGATAAAAAAAGAAAGAAATAATGAAATGCTTATTAAATATTAAGATGTCTTTAATGGTTTAAATAAATTATATCTTTATTAGAATAAATATTGTAAGATTTGATATTAATGAATAATACTAATGTATTAATTGATTTGATTTAATGATTTAAGAGAAATATATCGGAAAGCACTCTGAGAAACGTGTCATGTCAGCTTTCTATCATTAAATGCATAAACCCGATTTTAATATTATATAATAGATAATAGATAATAGATAGCACCTAATTAAAGTTCTTATAAGAAAATAGTCTTCTATATATTTAGCATAAAAATAAATAACTTGATTGGAATTGGTTAAACAATAAAATAATCTTTTATTGTAAAAAATGATAATCACAGTAATATAAAACTAAAATATGCGTATCATGAATCAATCATGAAATATGTAACACGTATAATGAAGCAAATCACCGGAAGGAGGTAATAAGAGTATTAATCGTAGTATATATGGACTCAAATCTTAACCTGGCCATATAAAGATCTCCTAATTTAAAACCCGAGCTAAAAGACAAGAAAATAAAAGAAAAAAATTAGTAGAAAGCACCGTGAGGGGAATTTTTTAGGAAGAATTGCAATACTATGATTTATATAAAACAACATCAAATAAAAATGAAAATTATTACTTGAAATATGCTCAACTTTATTCAAACATGAGTAAATAAGTAAAATGACTAAGGTCATAACGAGTCTCGTTAATAAGAAACAATTCAAAAGAGGATGGAAATGTTATTCTAGTCCAAGCCAAGCTATCACACTATTCATTATTACAACATAAGATTATTCAAGGAT
Organism: Stylosanthes scabra; assembly: GCA_036250425.1. Classification (NCBI taxonomy): domain Eukaryota; kingdom Viridiplantae; phylum Streptophyta; class Magnoliopsida; order Fabales; family Fabaceae; genus Stylosanthes; species Stylosanthes scabra. Next base: position 38,203 of record JASCZI010121001.1, on the reverse strand, counting down.
CTTTTCCATCTCAACTGAGATCAGACATCACATGGCTTTATAAAGAAGAGAAGATAAACGGGGTTTGATAAGAACTTTCAATGGAGTAACTTTGATGTTCACTGCAGTCATATCAATAGGTTCACTTGATGCTTTTGAGAGTTCAAAACACTGAAGAAAGCTTGTTAGAGTCAAATGTGTTGTTCGAATCCCAAATGATATTTCAGGGCATATCCTTCTACCACTCCCAAAAGGTATATACTCAAAATGGTTCCCTTTCACATCAACTTCCTTATGAGTAGTGAGGAACCTCTCTAGCTTGAATTCCAATGGATCTTCCCAAATGCTTGGATCTGTTTGGATCTTCCAAAGATTTGTTAATAATCGAGTTCCCTTGCTCACATGGTAGCCACCAAGGAAGCAATCTTCTCTGAATTCACGGATTCCCGAAAGAGAAGAAGGTGGGTACAATCTTAATGTCTCTTTAACCACAACTTGAAGGTAGACTAATTTATTTATGTCAAACTCATTTATGCATCTTTTGTTTCTGACATGGATGTCTATCTCTTCTTGTACCTTTTCCATGGCACGAGGATTGCTCAGTAACAAACAAATTGCCCATATATGAGTAACACTACTAGTGTCGGTTGCTCCCAAAATTAATGCCTACAAGTTGAGCGAATAATTTGTAAGAAGCAATAATACTGTTTAAACTAGGCTTGATAAAAGTTTTACGACTTAAAAAAAAAAATATATATATATATATATAGAATGACGCTACGGAACCAACGTTAGGAAACCAATAGGGAGCCAATAATTAAGTTATCATCCAAAATTTATGTGAGTTATCATCCGTAACTCATATATTAATGATTAAGTTATCATCCAAAATTTATATGAGTTATCATCTGTAATTCATATGGGCTCCCTATTGGCTCCAATGTGTTGGTTTTTATCAAAATTGACTCTTAAAAAGATGACTTTCTAAATAATAAAGTATATTTTAGTCGTTGATATCTGAAGTAAGGCCTAAATTTTTCTTTATTTGAAATGATATTTTTTTAACTTAAACTTTTTTTTGTTCGTCCTATTTTATTCTTCTGGTCAAAACTAAATTTTTCTTTCAAAAATACCTTTTTCTCTATTATGATTTTCTTCTAGTTAGCAACAAATATCTTAATAGTAATTGTTATGCCATTGGTTGAATGAAAGTCTTAGAAGAATAAGACTAAATAAGAAGACAATAATAGAGGAAAAATTATACTTTTGGAAGAAAATGTTTTAATTTTGACTAAAGGATAAAAATATAACCAAATAAATCGGTTACACAAAAATAAGATTAAGAAATTAGAACTTAACCAAAATATCGGGAACTAAAATATTACTTTATCTATTTTAAAGGTTAATGTATTTATACTTGGTAAATTAGAATAAAATAATTTTTAATAAGCACAACTAGCAAGAGTTGTGTTTGCGTAAAATAATTCTTAAAGTTTAAATTAACATAAATAAATATAAATATAAGAGTAAAGTTTGATAGTTATTAATATATGAAGTTAAATTAGACTTGTTTTTATTTTGATACAAGGACGCGAAAAACTTTTCTTTATATGCTTTTAAAAGCACATATAACTTTTAAAAGTTATAAATACAAGTGCATAATCTTCTTGATTTAAAAACACAGAAATACTTTACCTAACCAAGTTTTATTAAATCTTTAAATATGGTACATTGTACGTCAGGATTAGGTTAAAAGAACTAAATCCTGTTACCACATAATCAAACAAGATTTTTGGACTAAAAAGTGGTCTTTAAGATTATACTCGGGAACCAAAATGATCCACAAAATTGTAATTTCAATATTTTGGTCCCAGCAAAAGAACTACGAGCACCATATTAGCTATTGAGCCAATTTCTAACAATGAGTCAGTACCAGATTGATGGTCTGAAAATGATGTTTTTGCATTTGGAGTCCAATTAACTATACACGACGTACTGATCAAATGAGAGATCAAAACAATTCAAAGAGATCAAAATGCCGTCTTTTTTTCTTTTAATCAATATGACGTTATTCGGTACATTGGGTTCCAAATGCAAAAATGACGTCTTTTGCATTAAGTCTGGCTATGCCAAATCATCACCATTTTGATGCCAACTCATTGTCAGAAATTGGTTTAGGGGATGTTCTAGTGCTCGGGATTAAATATAAAAGATTGAAGTAGTACGATTAGAATTTTAGAAGTAAATTTAGGGCACATGCCCAATCTTAAGAGTCACTTTGAAATTTATTCAAATTTTTCGCTTAAGTTATAACCCACCGTCCATAATACTAGCATGATGAAAAGTGAAAATTCTTATATATGTTATACATGCAACTATTTATTTGTGCATAATAACTAAAAAAAATATTTATTTTAAATATGCATAGTAAACTAGAATGTAAAAAGTATACGGCCATTTTTCTTTTGGACTTGAAGTATACAGCCATTTCAAGAGTCTCAACAGAGTGTTGAAATATTGAAAAATTAAAAAATGTTAGATAATATTATTTATGAAATAATGATTATAATGAGCAGTATTAGAACCTTGGACTCTGCAATTTCTCAATAATATTCTCTAACTAATCATGTATTTTTGCTATTTATTCCAAGCAAAAGGAAGCACAAGTATAATATGCAACTATGAAAATATTTTCATATACTATGATTTCGAGTATTTTCCATATACTATGATTCCAAAAAGTTAAGCTTTTTTAGTCATCCATCTCAATCGTATACATACTTTGTAATTATTGAGATTATTTCCTGAAATGAATTTTATGACTGAGATCAATAATGAAAAATAATAATTCTTTGTGGTTATATAATCAAGTGCTTAATCAAGCAAATTTGTCCAGCGCTATCATCCCTCTTATTATAACGAAATATAACATTTTTTTTTCTTAGAGACGCGCCAAAATTACAAATCTGTTCTTTTTGTTTTTCGTCTTCTCAACTTGGTTGTTCATTTTCGTTCTTGATTTCGTGATTGGTGATTTCTTCTTCTTCTGCGTGATTCTGCAACGTTCTTCTTCTGCATTGTTCTTTTACATTGCGATCTGCGTTGTTTAAATCAGGTAAGTGCGTTTTTGTGTTCTGCAACATTGTTAGATTTTATCCTCTTTTTCATTCTTCTTCTGTTGTTAGATTTCAGTTTTCATTCTCATTGTTAGATTTCGTTTTGATTTGTGTGATTTCTGTTTTCATTCTTGTTGTTTTGATTTCTATTTTAATAGAGAAAGAAGAGGAGGAGGAAAGAAAAAAGGAAGGAAGAAGAATAAGAAGAAGATTTTATTTCTGTGCATTATTATTTTCTATTTCTGTGCATTATTATTTTCTATTTTTGTGCATTATTACTTTCTATTTCGGTTCTGCTTTTTAAGAACAATAGCAATAACAACAATAGAAGAAGAAGAAGAATGAATGAATGAATGAAGGAAAGAAGGAATTTATTTATGTGGCTTATTGTTTTTTATTTCTGTGCAGTTTCTAACTTATTTCGGTACAGTTTACCAACTTATTTCTATGCAGTTTTTTAATGAACATCAACAACAGCAGCAACGAAGAAGGAGGAGGAGGAGGAGGAGGAGGAGAAGGCACTGCGGAGGAGGAGAAATACGAGGGCGATGACGAAGACGATGGTGGAGGAGGAGAAAGATGGCGATGATAACGGATGAGAAGGAGGAGAAGAAGGCTTTGAAAAGCACGCGTTTTTGGTGGTGAGAGTGATGATATTGTTGCAAGTTTACTTGGTTGATTAATTCACTTGCCCAAATAGAATGATTGAATAAAAATATTGAAATACTTGAAACAATAATAATGATACATGTCGTGTAACAAGTAAAAGTATAGAGTCACATCACATACCATTGCTGTTGCTTTAATGACGGTGTCAGCATCAAACCCCTGAATTGTTGCTCCATCAATCATTGAAAGCATCACATCTATGAAATCTTTATCAACTTGATCATTTTTACTTGTAGCCCTGTTACGCCGATGCTCTTGTACCCACTCACTGACCACGCCGTCCAATTGCTTGACATTCTCTTTCATGGCTTTTTCATGGCCTCCAAAATCGAACCATCTCAGAAATGGAATAGCATCACCTACGGTGAACACCCCAATCAACCTCATATACTCCCTTAAGGCTATCAAGCATCTCTGTGCTTCGTCCTCTTTAACCACAGCAGTTTCCCCAAAATATCGTTTCCCAGCAACTATTCGTAGAGCAGTATTAAAAGCCAACTCATGGAACCACTTCTTCAATTCCACCTGTAAAAAGTCTGAATTGCCCTTATTCCGCATCCAAACATCGTACAACTCCTTAATTGATGTCTGCACTTCAGAGACGCGAACATGGCTGAGAAGATCAATTCGGTGATTTGAAAGCAAACCCAAAGTGACCATCTTTCGAATCTCGCGCCAGTAGGGACCATAGGGTGCAAACCCAAACATAGAGTGGTTGTATGTCATGTTTTGAATAGCAACGAGGTTCGGACGATATGACACAGCCAAATCGTTTGTGGTGTAACACTCCTTTGCTGTTTCTGAGTTGTTGATCACTAATACTTTGGTTTGACCAATTTTGATGGTGAAAAGGGGTCCATAGTTGTCGGAGATGGTACCAAAGAGATGATGGGTTGCCTTGGAACCACCCAACAATGGGAGATGACCAAGTAAAGGCCATGCACCGTCAACCATAGGGGGTTCTCTTCTGCTCCTTTGAAAAGCTTTAGAGCGATGAAAAAGCAAGAAGCAAAGCGTGCTGATCACAAAAAGGAGTCCAATTGCAATTGTGATCTGAGAATTTTGAGCTAGATTATCCATGTTGGCTTATGATGTTGATGCAGTGGTTATTAAGATCTTGGGGAGAGATTTTTTTATGAGCCTATTAATTACTGTATGTATGTATATATAACAATTTTGCACTTTGTTTGGATGGAGCATAGAAAATGAAAGGAAAGAAAATAAGAGGGAAAAACAAGAGGAAAAGTAGATTTTTATATTTGTGGTTTGGATAAAGAAAAAATGAATGAGAAGAAAATAAAGATATTTTTTTTTTCGTGTTTTTAAAAATTGGGAATAATTTTAATAATTTATCCCTTAATAATTACTAACATATATAAATGTTTATTACAACTTTGTATATGATAAATACAAATGACCACAAATAAAAACGATCACATTAGAATATAATAGTATAATTATAAATGAAATTACTAAAATAGGAGTATGTGATTGAATCAAACAATCTGCTATATTATTGCTCGATTAAATGGATAGAAAGAGAAAATAAATTCAAAATTATCAACAAGATTTTCATCCAATAATCTTTCCTTTTATGTAAAATCTAATTAAATTTTCATTTTTTAATTTTCATTATATTTCAAGTAGATCGTCTAATTGACTTTTCTATAAATAAATTTAGGTTAAATTAACCCATAGATCCTTATAGTTTTATGAATTTTTAATTGATAAGTTCCTAAATTTTTTTCCTTTCAATTAGATTCTTATATTATTTTAAATTTTGTAATTAGATTTCTGTTACGACGAAAACATTAAAATTAATAAAATATTTTATCTCTAGATTGAAAATATCATAAAATTAAAACTAATAGCTAATTAGCTAAATATGATATTTTTCTCTATTTTAGAATGATAAAATAGACATTTTTCCTTTTTTTAACATATACTTTAAGCTTACTAAATATATGCGACTTTGATTCATGTAGTTGATAATTTATAATTAACTACTACTCTATTAAAGATATTAAAAATGAATTAATCTACGTATACCATTGTACACCTTCATACACACTTTTTATAACACAGAAAAATATAAATATTAGTAAAAAAAAAATTTATGTACTAATATTTATATTTTTTCGTGTTGAAAATGGTACGTACGAAGCTGTATAACTATACATGTACTATTACCATTTAAAAATTATATCTAGCATGTTGTATGTATTGTGTAAATGGGTTGTTACCTACAAGGCGTTATTCGAAACTATTTCCACTTTCAAATACAAGTGTCACAATTTTTTATTTATCGAATACAAAAAACTTTATGAAAGAGAACCTAAATATTTTGTCAACACTTAGCTAAGATGTGATTTCATCGTTAGCAAAATTCTCAATCTTTTTTCCATGATATCTCCCGCTGAATATACATTTGCTTAAGTAAATAGTAAATTAATTATTGCATTGGATTAATTTAAGTTGGTTAAATCTCTCATTTTATTTAATAATAAATAAGTTCAGAGTTTATTTGTTCTTTAATAATTAGTATGTATAGATTATACGAAACAACCATGCTAGGTAATCAATAAAAATTCAGCCAACATCAGCCAATAACTTAAATTGGATGCTTTATTTTTTTATGTTTCCGATGTTCTGTTTTTAAGTTTCGAATGTTCTGTTTCTAAAAAGATATAAAGTTGGCTGAGGTTGCTTAAGGCTTCGGATGTTTTATAAACAGTAGTTTCGGATGTTCTATTTTTTGTTGGCTGATTTGTTGGTTAGAAAATTATTGGTTACCTATATTTTTCCTATATGAAATGATTTTATTCTTTCAACAACGCTAGGTAACTAATAAAAAATCAGTCAATATCAGCCAACAATTTATATTGGATATGTTCTATTTCTTTAGGTTTCGGATGTTTCATTTCTTTTGTTGATTATTGGTTGCTTTAGGTTTCGAATGTTTTATTTTTTTAATTATGGATGTTTTTGTAAACAATGATTATGGATGTTCTATTTTTAATTGGCTGATTTGTTGATTAGAAAAATATTGATTACCTATAATTTTCCTTATTCTTTTAAGTGAGCGAAATTCATAGGGTAAGAAAATTGGCGATTAATCATCGTTACCAAAAATATAATATATTTGTTTTCTCAATTTTTTCTTACACATATCCTTTTTTCGTAGTGGCCTGGTTGTAGTTTATATCCTTTTCATTTATTAGTTACCAAACTTGTTTTTCATATTTTTAAATATATTCTTGATATAATTATTTCCATACTTATCAGAAATAAAATAGTATGTACCCGTGCGATGCACGAAAAATGTCTATATGTTTTATATTTATAAAACTAAATATTTCTTTTGTATGCACTTGTAATATAATTCTATTATTATAAATATTATTTTAATTATATCGATTATATATTTAATATTTTTTTTAATTATATCAAAATTATCTTTTAAATATATGAATTAAAAAGAATTTACTATGTTAAAAAAATAGCATCGTTATCATGTTTTCAATTAAATAGTGTAATTGATTATTCTTTTAAATAAAAGTATATAAAAAGTGATTCAAAAATTATTAAGGGCTATTGGTATTGGTAATACTTTGTCGGTGAATAGAAATGTCATCCATATACATTAATAAAGACCAATTGCTTTTGTTGTGATATTTCATTAGGAAAAAATTTATGTGTACCATCGTACATATCTGTACATACCATGCAGCAATACAGAAAAATGTAAATATTAGCACGAAAATTTATATTTCTCTGTACTAATGTTTACATTTTTTCATGTTACTAAATGGTGTGTACAGATATACAATGGTACATCTAGTATTATCCTTTTATTAGAAATACTATAAAATTGATTTACAAATTTTTTTAAAAAAATAATCATATATGATATATTTTAAATATTAATATTAAATCTCAAGGAAAAAATTCAAAACTAAGTACAGCAATCACAAATCACAAATTCATATAATACACCTCTATGAAATCAAATTTTGCTCTAAAATAGACACTTATATGCTGCTAATAAAACCTTTTATATATAATATTTAAGATATAAGAAATAATTAATTTAATTATTAAAAA
>JASCZI010121000.1:71221-81856 GCA_036250425.1 Stylosanthes scabra | reverse complement strand
GAATGTCACGGTAAATTTTAGAAGGTTACTTTTAACGGTGTTTAAATAGTATTCTGGTGTATTTAAGAATGCTCTGGATATTTTCGGAATGTTCTAGAATACCCCGAAAGGTCCTGGAAGACCCTAGAATATCCTAGAAGGCTCTAGAAGGTCATAGAGTATTCTAAAAGAGTATAGATATATATAGAAGAATAAAGAGTGTGGTAGAATAATCTAGAAGTATTTGGAGAAGTGTGGTAGGTTAGATATTTGTAATGAAGGTTCTGGACACTTGATCTGGACCGTTGGTTAGATTTAATCCTAGTCGTCCATTAAGGAGGTGGATGAGTATAAATAGGGGTGAGAGTTTGGAGTTTGGGTGTGTGAGTCATTTGTACAAATCACTTGTGTTAGTAAAGTGGTTTCCGCCAAAGCTTCCTTTCTCTTGTGTCCTCTTATATTTTTAGCTTTAGTGCTAATATTGAGGGTTAGGCTGACTTGATCTTAGCTCAAGAGGTTGAGTAAGTTCAAGTGTCGGTTACGGTAGCGTTGGAGTGTGTCCAAGACCGTGACAATAGGAAGCAAAAATAAAAAGAGAGAGGCAAAATCTTTGGTATGAGTGGTATGAAACATCCATAGGTATGGTTTATACATGTATGTCTCAGTCTATAGATGTGTGGGGTGGACTAAGCGTGGGTTATTGAGTTATATTATTTTATAGGTTGACGATTGTTTTGTTTTTTTATAATTGATTGTGGTACAAACTTGAGGATTAAATTATTAAAGTTGTAATGACTTCCCCTTAAATGAGTTTTGCATTAGTTATTGTTAGCTAATGGACATGTTGGGGTAAGTGACATGTTTTGGACATCATTGGTCTTTTATGTTTACTATAAGTGCTAATATTGAAGAAAAAATAACGAATAAGTACAATTTTTATCCTTAACGTTTTAGCTAAAAAAAATCTTTCCTGAGGTTATTCTTTATTCAAAATTGTTCCTTAGGTTTAATTTTATTTTAAAATTCTTTAAATTTTTTAAAAGACAAAAATATTCTTTTAGTGATCACTCTCCATCAAATCTTTCATTACCATTTTTTCACTTTCATGGTCACCACGATTACCAACATCATGTAATTTTTTTTTTAAAAAAAACAATAACATCGAATTCTTTAATATCAAACAACAACAAAGAAATAAATGAATCAGATTTTTTAAGAAAATAAAAAAAATAACAGACAGAAAAAAGCAAGAGTAAAAAGGGGAGAATAAGAGGTTGGGGAGTAAGGCTGCTTATATAACATAAGAGGAGTCTCATAAGAGCCCTTATAGAATGGGTACTACAATTGCATAATTAGCTTTTATATTTTAAAGTTCCATTTCTTTAATTTTTTTATTTGTGTTTTATTTGTATTCTTGGTTGTCTAGTTGCTCGGGTGATATTAATTGTCTCTTGTTTTTCTTTGATGACGTTGTCAAGTACTGCTTGAACGCTATCATCCACCTTTTGGTACTTGGTGTATGATTTTGCATCAAATAAAAAAAGTAGAAAAAGGAGAAAAGATAGAGGGAGAAGGGAAGAGGAGCTGCTAGGGTCAAGGGGATGAACCACCGGCGTTAAACTTTCCCCACAATTACTGCTCCCCGCCGTCTTCATCCTCCTTCTTTCTTCCTTTTCATTTTTTGATTCTCCGATTATCCATCCTCTATTCTGGTTTCTTTTTTCGTTTCTTTTCTCAGTAGTTTCTTTGGTTCTATTTTTTAACAAATGAGTTATAGCAAAGCTAATGATAAAAATAAAGATAAAGATAAGATAATGATATTGCAAATATGGTGGTGGTGGTAGTGGTCTTAGAGGAAGGGTGAAAATAGAATACATTTGTTGTGATTAAGGGGTAATTTTTTCCCGATACAATCTAAACACCAAGTACCTAAAATGATGGGTGTTGAAGGAGTTCACAAAATAATCAACAACTATCAAAGAGAAAAAACAACACAACAAGCAAATACACATAAATACATCAACAACACCATTAACTAGTGTAGTAATCAGAAAGCTCCTATTACACCATGAACTAATAATGCACCCTTCATATAAAGCATCAATGGTAGATGTGCAACTCTTTATAATTTTTCAATGGAACATACTCACGTATAGGATACATATTAAGAACAAACTCAAAAAAAAATAATGAAAGGGACCCACCATGACTTTATCACATGGGTCTATATATCTATATGTTTTCTCTTTGTATGAGAGTGAACACCTTCTTCAACAACCCACTTTGGATAGTCTCGATTTTTTATCCGCTTACCACACATTCAAACAAATCTCAATCTCCTTCACTACCCCATCCTTTGTCACCACCTCATTATCGAATATACAAACATTTCTAGACTTTCACACACACCATCCAGTTGCATTAAATAGGGACAACCACTTCTTTCTGTTTTTTCTTAGTACCTGAGCTCCTAACCAAGCTACTAAACAATCCAATGTTGACCCCGGCCAACACCATAAGACACCTAAATATTTCAGCCATAAGCATCAAATTTCCTAAGTCAAATCACAAAAGAAAATAAATAAAATACACTGCATAGAAGGCAGTCCACTAATGTGTCAGGTATAATGCTACACGTGTGCGATTTATCTTTAGTATTCATCTTCGTTTTTATCATGAACCAATTTAGCAGTTCCATTCTAGGGGAGATAACCACCAGCCAATGCTTTCCATACAACACTCTCCTCCACTCTAGCTCCCATAGTTATGCTTTTGCTATGTTCCTGCAAAATAGAATTTACACCAAATGCACCAAAATTATTATAACCCTAATGCAAGTCATTTTGTTTATCTCCTCTCATTCTACTAATAATTTATGTAATTTTTTATTCTTTTCTTCTTCCCATTTTCTAAGGGGCTTCCGCCAACATATGCATCTTAAAAGCCACCCTCATTCACCGAGCAGTTTTGATTCACTGCCACCAAATAGAGGGACATGAATTTATCTTTCAAAACACCCTCCTTAGTCCAAAGATCCGATCAAAATTTTGTTCTTTTACCATCTCCAACCATAATCTGCATCCCCTCCTCAAACGTCTTCCATAAATCCCTATTCCTACCTCCAATTCCCATAATATACCATACATCTTCCACACCTTTCTTAACATGATTTTGAAATGATACTCATATTTTAAATTGTTACAAGTACATACCACCTTTTTCCATAAAGAGCACCCCTCTTTGTTGAACCTTCACCACCATTTAGATTGAAGCCATATTCTTAACTACTATGTCGCCCACTCCAAGACCAGCAAGTTTCTTTGACCTCTATATAACTTCCCATGACACCGTAAGTATTCCTTTCGACCCGTTGGGTTTTCCCCAAAAAATCACCGCTGAAGAGCCACTATCTTTTCTGCCACTTGTTTGAAAATCTTAAAAATGCTTAAGTAGTAGTGAGAGGCTATTAAGTACCGATTTAAACAACACCAACTTACCTGCCTTTGAAAGATAACACCCTTTCTATCCTTTCAATCTATCTTCAACCATTTTTATTACTATGAAGGGATGTTTTTATCTTATAAAAAATTAAGGATGATTTTAACATAAAATTAAACCTTAGAAACGATTTTGATATTCAGATAATAGTATTTATCCCAAAAAATACTTTACAATAAATGAATGGGATTAAATGTTTGAGGTAGACCCAAATGGGACTCACCTAATAAATTATGGAATTCAGATGTGGATGACAAAAAAATAAACATAAAAAAATATTCTGACGGATAAAAAAGATTGAACTATAATATCCATAGTCCTAGTTGTTTTATATTTTTTTACAAAAAAAATAATCAAAATTGTAGAACTTTTTGTCTTCTCGCGGTACCCCCAGTCTCACATACCGAGGAGTTAACCCATTGTGGCGGGTTCAAGTCGTGCTTCAGGTTAACCGGACAATCCCTTTACATGTTGTAACATATTCTCGTAACTGACCCTGTCAGATTTCAGACTGAAACAAGCAGACACGCATCATTAATTGGATGAGCCTGCGTCGGAATGGAAATGGATCCTTTCAATTTTTTCACTTTCAAGTGTTTATCAAGTGTAATCTTTTACCATTAAACATCTTCTCTCACATATTTATTATTGGTCCACTTAAAGAGTATATGGTGAGAGATTGCATTTTACAACGACAATTGACAAAAAAATGGAGAGGACCCATTCCCGCGTCGGAACCATACCTATGAATGTTTAGCACAAACCATGCCATAGAATTTGCCAAGGAGAGATCCTAAACATTAAAAGAGAAACAATAATTGCATACAATGGAGTTTTAAAGCTTCTTTTTTATATCTTTTAAAGCATAAAAATACTTTGTACGTAGGACTTTTGCGAATGGAAGGAAAAATTGATCTATTTCTCAATGCTTTTTTTTTTCTGTCACTACAAGAAATAAACCAAAATACTCGAATTAGTGGAATATTTTCTATGCTATTATCGTCAAATTTTGTGTGGAAAATTCGGATGGGAAGATGGCTATTGTAATTTCCAGAAATAATTAGCGTTGGAATTTGAATTTCAACTCCAACGATATTTTCGATGCTAAACATGAGACGCGAAAAAAAATTGGCACAAGGAATTATCGTGGGCCTTAGCGTCGGAATTTTTGGACGATAATAAGCACTAAATTTATGAAATTATTTGATATAAAGGAAAATATAATTAAACTCTATAATTGATGACGCACATTATGAAATTATCATATGTGTTCAATCACGGACTCTATAAGTTATTGCCTATTTCAAAGTTAGGCATATCTTTGGAGAAATTGATGATATGATGCAAAAAATTTTACTCCCATATGAGGTTGTAATAAGTCGTTTTCAACATCGTCATAATTTAGGCCTTGAGCAAAATGTTCTCCCTGTGTTTCTTTCATCTTCAACAATCATATTATGTAACATAGTAAAGGCTTTCATTATATATATGCAAGCTTCCTGTCCCAAAAGCATTTAGGCAAAAATTATTTTATAAATGGGTTTGGAATTGTGATTTCCTTAGAAATGGATACTTGTGGTGTTGTGTAAAATTATAGATGTTGCTTACAACATGCTGGTAGTGTGTTGAAGGCTACGCGCAGGTAACGTGTTGCAAGTTACCCGTTAGTAGCGTGTTGGCTGCAGTAACAGTAAAACATTTTTATGCTGTTTGCATGCAGGGAGCAGAAAAGTGCATGGGAACATGAGCTTTTTTGGCTTGGTGGATATATAAATGGAGCTCGGATGGAGGAGGCTGAAGCAGTTTTGTGAGGAGAATGTAGTGTTGTATTGTATGAAAGAAGGAGAGGTTTGCGATGGAAGTGTTGTTGTTTTTTTCCCCCAAAATAATTAGATTATTAAAAGAGATTAAGGATTAGTGAGTCAACATGGTTAGAGATTTTACACTTCCGGAGAAGCACATTGCGTATCACTTGGACAATCCTAATTATGTAAGCTCATAATTTATAATATTATGTGTTTATTAATTTTTTCTTAATTTTTAATATTTTTTTACACTTACATGTGTGTTTTTTTTATAATTTTTTATATTTTTAAGTGCTCTATGTTTATTAATTTTTTAATATTATTTATAATTTTTTTATATTTTTTTACATGTGCGTTTTGTTTTTTGCATTAAATAATATTTAATTATTAGTAAAAATAATTAATAAAAATAATTAATAATATGTAATCATAATTATTAATGGAATTGTATGTTTGGATTTATATGTAATAATAATTAATAATATTGTATAATAATTAAAAATAACTGAGCAATTTTTTTTTTAATAGGAAAACATGGAGTTGTATGGATGGAGAAACGATCCACAAGATACATGGCACCCTAATGCTACATAAACTCTACGTTCTACTGGTTTTTTACATGTATCTAGGATCGGACAAGTAAAAGTACACGCGGCTTTGTTAACAACCATAGTAAAAAAGGTAGCGTCCTGAAACACACACCTTTCACTTTCCTGTGGGCGAGGGCACGTTGACAATTGAAGATGTCCTCCGCATCTTTGGACCGCCTATTGATGGGAACGTAGTCAGCGGTCGCACAGACAGCAACGAGGCCTTACTGAGTAATGATTGCGGGGAACTTCTCGATGGTGAATCGAGAGGCAATGATTACTCAAATACTTACATAAAGTTGTCATGGATCAGGTATTGCAGAGATCGAGAACCTGCTAACACTTCGGAGAGTGTACTTCGATATATATGACTACAGATCTTTTTGATGATGGGACTGTTACTGTTTTCTGACAAGTTAACAACCTACGCTAATGGCAAGTTTTACCTTTGCTTCGCGATGTTGGCCGAATAGGAAGTTATAGTTGGGGTTCTGCTTGCCTCCCCCATCTCTATTGTGCACTCTGTCGTACATCGAGATATGACTGTAAGGAGATTGATGGCCCCCTTACACTTTTGTTTGTATGGGCATGGGAGCGTATGCCATGGTTGGCACCAATCCCTCTGAATCTTCTGTTGTCGGCCGAAGTTCCAGTTGCAAAAAGGTCAACTTCAGCTTTTATATATTTTATACCTATTGTTATTTGAAAGAAATAAAGATGTGTTAGCTTAATATGTTACAGGTGGAGTTCCTGGTATCGCGGCGCGCGGTACATGAGAAAAACTACTGAGAATTTCAGACAGTATCTTGATGATATATCTCCACTCGATGGGGTATCCATTTTTCTCCTAAAATGCAAATTTTCTGTACTTTTATAACTGAGTATATAATAAGCTGATTTGAAAATTTACAACGGGCAGTTCGTTTGACAGCCGTATAATGCAATTCCCTTATCGGATGGTTTGGATGCACATTTTGATCTTATCAGATATCTCAGGCCAATTATGTCGTTCGAGTGTGTCGAGTGGCACAACATGGACCGAGTAATGCGGCAATTCGGATATTGGCAACCAAAACCTTTTGCAACCCATTCAGGTTGGACAAGAGCATTGCAAGATATTGCGATCAAGACAAAACCATGATTGGATCACGTTATATGATGAGTATGTTGTGCAATGGAACGGTCGTGCAAATAGACTCATGAAAGCAGATATACCTACAGATGCTGCACCACAGAATGATTGCATGGGTTGGTTCAGAGAAGTTGCCAAGGACTAATTGAGGTTAACTGGCAGATTACACGATGAAGAAGATGCATACATGCCTGACATTCCAGAACCCACGCAGGTGCCCAAGGCAAGTCAAGCTCCCTTTCAACCTGAGCAGCCTCATTTCCAACCTTATGAGGCACATTATTCAAGTTTTTAGCCTTAGTTTTAGCCAGAGCAGACATTCCCACAAAAAGATCCCCATTTTCAACCCATGCCGTATTACCGGCCGGATCAAAATCTCCCACAACGTACTCAGTTTGGCACTGCAAATGATCTGGCCCAATTAAGTTGGATCGAGTCTTTCTTACAGAGAACCTCCTCACTAGAACCCAGTCGAGCATTTATTGATTGCGTACCCCGAGTACGCTCAACATCCTTGCACCAGTACCAAGGTCGTTCATCAGTTGATTCGTAGACAAGTGTTAGTTTAATTCTAGCTTCGCCAGAGGTCTGCAACCACCTCGTTGACCTAAACACTCGTCAAATTCCACTAGAGTCCGTAGTCGCAGCTAACGAGGCACAGTCTGCTCCATAAGATGAGGGTGCGAGTGGTTCGGGGGAGGGGGAGCGGTACAACCTATAGGACCATCGCACGACGCCATAGAAGTTAAGTCTGTCTCCATTTCAAAGGATGAGGAAGATGTTTGGTGGGAAGAAAAAGTGAAATGTGTTCAACTAGTTGTTTATGTTTTTATCTGTAATGTGTGTTTGCATTTCTGTTTTTTTTAACTTGTATTTCCAATTCTAGTGCGTGTTTGTATTTTTTTTTTTAACTTGTATTTCCAATTCGAATGTGTGTTTGTATTTATATTTTTATTTGTAGTCTGTATTTTTATTTTTATGTTATGTCATTTTTTATTTTTATGTTCATTTCTACGTTAGGAGTTAATCAAGACCGAAATAAAATGTAGTACATTAATACTTAATTAAGACCGAAATAAAATCTAGTACATGAAGACTTAATTAAGACCCAAAGCTATTAATTCTCAAATGACACGATGCAAACACCCTAGGATGCACCGGAACTTGATGCACGCTGTGGGCATTGACTACGACTATGACCGATATGCCCACATAGAGAACACATCCTAGGACGACGCATTTCCTTTCCATCTCATTCAGGTAGCGGGTTGATTTCGGATGACCTTTTCCTGTACACCTCAAGAATAGATTTGGGATCATTTTGTCCCCAACATACGCATGCCAAAGTGCTCGGAATCCCCATTGGCGCAAACTCGTATTTGTAGACTTTATGCAGCTCCGACATCTTCCACACATCATGCACATACACGTGCCAGTCAAGGCTCTGGTTAGCACAACAAGCGAATACATGGCGACAAGGTAGCCGATCCACCTGAAATTGACTGCAATCACAAACACGCCATGAAAGGTCGACCGCTAATGTTCGACCACTCGGCATCTCAACAACCTCAAACACCTCATTGTGTCTGTCAAACTGATTAACGGCCATCGTGGCTGAGCGTTGTTGATTTTCTTCCAATAGGTTAATCGTCATGTGACCCCATCTATGACCTTCATCAAATGCCATAACCCATTGCTACCTCTCAATCTCATCGTACTAAGCAGTATACACCTCGTCCCCCTATCTTTCAGCTTCTGATAGTTCAGCTCAAACTCTCCTCTATCTTTGAATAGCCTGCAAAATATAGAGGTATATATAAGGAACTCAATATGAAAATAATGAACTTTTTTAGTCAATAAACATGATTCATATACCTATGTGAACAACAAGGTGCTGAAAGGGTACCTTGAATCTCCTGAGGAAGTTGCAATGAACATGCCTGATGCAAAACATGTGCCATGTTCTAGGAGGTTGCCAGACACCATTGCTACGTCGAACCGCTGCAAGGATCGATTCATGGCGATCCGATATAAGGCCTACCACATCCCTCCTGACTTCATGCCTTCATAACTGGGTCAAGAAAAAATCCCACATGTCGGCGGTCTCCCCCTCCACAATTGCAAACGCATCCAGAATAATATTCTGGTTCCCATCTTGGGCAATTGCAACCATTAGGACACCTTTGTATTTTCCATAAAGCTATGTGCCATCAACCTAAATGAATGGCTTACAGTGACGAAATGCTCTGATACAGGATAGAAACTCCAAAATATTTTGTGCATAACCCATACACCAACTCCAACCTTATCCCCACGATATGCAGGCATAGTTTCTATCTTAAAGGCATACCCCAGCATCTTCTGATACATTACCGTCACCCATTGTGGCAAAGCTTCGTAGGAGCCCTCCCAACTATCGTAGGTTTTCCTGATAGACTTTTGCTTTGCCATCCAAGCTTTACGGTAACTGATGGTATAGTTGAACCTTAAGTGATGGGTCACTCTCAACCAATGGCCGTATGGGTTATGCAATTGTGTCTGAATCTAACTTCGAATGATCCTGTGAAATTGCTCCAATGACACATGTGTTCCTACTATTGTACCATCTAATAACCCAACAGGATCTCCTTTGAATCAAGCTTGCCCGGATAAGCTAATCATAACCTTGTCAATAACTCTTGCACTTGGCATAAAAAGTTTGTAGCTCAGGTTCATACACTGCATAGTCAACTCCTCTACATATACTGTAGCTCCTAATTGCTGAGATTATTGACTTTCTTGAACTATACTCCATTCGAACCATGAACTCACCATCGTCCGGAGCAGCAACAGCTACAGAAAATAAAATTTAAAGAAAAAACTGAAATTATCACATACGATATACAATATATATGAGAATATATACACATAGATCATATAAGCTATCACGTACCCATTTTTTCACGCTCTGCAAATTCCGATGCATTCATGGCGGCAAAATCTACTGCAAACTTAAAGATTGAAATACTGAAGGGATGTTGGTTCATGGGTGGAGCGCTTGCAACTTTTATAATTGGTGGAGCATCACTAGAATGTTGGTTCATAGGTTGATTACTTGAATTTTGTAAAGCCACAATGGCTCTGTCTTCTTCATCATCTTCATCTTTGTCGTCGACCTCGTAGTTCGCTTCGAGTTCTTCTTCGCTATCGCTGAGGTTCTCTTCCAAAATGGTTTGCTTCTCGGTGTCCATTTCTAGGCCTTCCTCAACCTTGGATAACACATCAAAGTCAACAAACAACTTTATGGCAAGGACATGCGCCCGAGTTTTTTTTATATTTGGACCGACATCCGGTACAAAATCTGTAACATCCTAATATTGATTAACCATGCCGCGGACATAATTAACCATTATTAGTTGTCACTACATACTTTCATACATATTGATAATTGTAGGAATTTTAAATATAACTAAACATCCATAAAATTTTGTTAATAAAGTAGAGCCATACACTCCGGATACTTTAAATTCATTTTATATATTAAAATAAAACATTTACAATTGGTTCCTAAACACTATACATTGACCTGCGAAGTTTTGGCCGTTACATATACATAATACAATTAATATGGACTCTACTAATATACCTTCCC
>JASCZI010121000.1:49949-68965 GCA_036250425.1 Stylosanthes scabra | reverse complement strand
GGTGGTTCCACCACTCCATTGAGTATCCAAGCACCATTTTTCAGCTCTCATCACTTCCCAAGCTCTACCAAGCTTGCTAGTGCATCATCTAACCTTTATCTATCATAAATTATCATCGGTTATAGCTTCATGGTAGCTCAGAACAAGCTAGAGGACCACCTAATTGTTCGGATAGAAACGTAGAGGAAGTCGAGAGCTTCGCGTAGCCACAAACGGTGCGTCAATCGGAGTTCCGGTGTGGAAGTTACGGCCGCCAGAAGGTGGCACCACCACCACCACTCTCATCTCCTTTCTCTCTTTTCTTTCCTTCTGTTCTTTCTTTCTCTTCGAAGAAGAAGAGAAGAATGAAGAGTTTTGGGGCTTCAGCCCCTTTTGTTTCATTAAGGAAGGGTGGTTTGGTAACTTCGCACATTTGGCTCACCTCGGGCTAAAATCTTTAAGATAGGTGTTCGCGTTCGTGTTCTAAATATTTTTCTTGATCATATCCACTCCTTTATTTTCTTTTTACTGCACTTTGGATGACGTTTTGCCGGTACCGTCACTAAAAATAACGGTGTGCTTGCCGGCGCAGCTTGAACTGGCTGACTAGCTGCTTGCACTTGGAAAAATTCACTGAGTCCAAATATCTCCGCAAAAATTCCAAATTCCGAGTTTATCGTGTCCGTTTAGGCTTGGTTTCCTTACCGTCTCTATAAACTTTAATGGCATAATTAACAAATAATTACGCCGTTTCGGTTTACCATAAAATCGGGGTGTTACAAAATCCGGTTGACGTTCTTCAAAACATGACCATCTATGCATTCACATAGACCATTCTGGAGCTTTGCGAATGTCATTGTAAATGGAATGCAAAGAGAAACTGAAAATTTGCACACAAAACTCACACCCTCTTGTGTATTTCGGATAACCTCCCTATTGTGATACACTACCAAATTTGCTGTATCTATATCTTAAAAAAATGGAGCAACAGATGAACCAAAAAAAGGGATACCAAATAAAAGCTACTCCATCATTCACACTATTCACAAATGAATCTGAAGTAACTAAAACATATATATAGGGGTTGGGGGGAAGGGAGCCGGGAGAGTGAAATCGGTAAAATAATCACCCTCTATACACTGTTAGCATGTAGCATTTAGCACGCTACTAGCATGCAAAATTTAGCACGCTGCTAGTGTGTAGTATTCAAAATGCTACTAGCGGGTTGGTCTACACACCCTGACTAAAGATTCGCAGTGGTCTAGAGAAGGAGGGTTGAATCTGGATCACCTTTTTTGATCAAGTAGACAAAATAAAAAGCTTGTTGTAAAGAAAAGTCTAGTCGAGTTGTAGGAGAATAGAAAATGTAGAACTCAAATAGAAAATGCAGAACATTCAGCGCAGCAGAATAGAAAATGCAGAACTCAAATAGAACACTAGTAAGTATCCTGATTCAGCCGCCACCTCTACAGCCTACATCCAGTTTCTACCACAACCATGGTAGAATTCCACAATAATTTCAAAGAATTACAGATACCAATTCCAAAAAAAATTACACATTTTGAAGGACATCTCCAATTTATCTTCCATATTTACCTTCCACATTTAAATTAATCCACCGCATCTTGGACCACATATAGTTGCAAAGCATGTTTGACATATATTGATTTGACAAATATGACTGATTCAGGTAAATATCATCCGCTAAATAGTATCCCATAATATAATTATTATGATTAATAGTGTAATTTACCTCTAAAGCACGATTATTTAGCATTTATGTTTTCTTTATAGTTTGTAATTATGGTTTGACTTCATTTGAATGAAAATTATGTTTTCTGCAAAATCAATATTTAATTTCAATGCATTGACAATGTAAAGAGATTTTACACATGCATTCAATTATATAGGACCATGTCAACAAAAATAATTTCTTTTTCCATCCAACTCACGATTAGTTATCAAATCATAGAATGTCATTATACGACTATGTAAAACATTTTACATTGTCAGTACATCAAAATTAAATTATTCTTTTAATTATATTTCTTCACTTTTATTGACATTAAGGAAGCCAATAGGCACTAAATCCTAACCCAATTCACGCTACTCAATTTTTTATAAAATCTGCCTCGCCTCCATCCGTGGATACTTAAAATCCCACGCCATCCTTATCCACCCTTGAAACTTTTAAAATAAAAAATTTAAAATTTAAATTAACAATTTATAAAACCATAAACAACATCCAAATATGAATTAAAGCAAAAACAAGTCACACAATGTCAAACAATATAAAAAAAATGTTTGATCACTAAACAAATTAAAAGATCAATATATTTTCCAATAATTTTGTTATTAATTTATATAGATATATACATAAAGGGACAAATAGACGCAAGTACGCCTAAAACCCGACACGCGCGCCCATGGAAAAGAACCTTAACAAGCATATGTTACAATCCTAATTCCTAAAAAGAAGAGCACTCTCAGCCTGAGTCAACGCGAACAAGTGTGGGAACTGCAACCGTGTTCCCATCTTAGTCAACGCAAACACGTGTCCACTCTCTATTGAAGCTCACAGAATTTCTGTATCTCTATACTTAATGGCATTTCTACTGTAGAATTGTCTTAAATAAAGCCAGCAACCTCAAAAGCCATAACAGTTAGCTGCCTATTTCCCGTGTTTTTCTGCCAACAACGAGGCCATTTTAGGAATAAACTCCTCACTGATCAAATTTAACACTGGCAACTTGTTCGTACATAGAATACCATATTCCATTATAGGACGGACAATATCAACATAGAAATTCACGTATCCGGACAGGTCTTTTCACCGCATTCGTAAAGCCCTGCAAAAGAGTGAAAGTATTTAAAATATGGATTGGGTTCTAATCCAACTAGTTAAAAGTAAAGGCAACAATAGTGTTTTTTTTTTCAAGAGTAAAAAGACTAAACTGAAAAACCGAGCATGTTTCCAAATTTCAATGCAAATATTAAAAAGAACATGAATTTCTTATTTTAACTTTTGTCTTCATTTATGAATTGCTGTTTTATTAAATGTATAATATTAGATGTTATAAATATATAATTATATATGTTAAACTAAATATGGTAACTTTGGATTATGGTTACCTATCATTACTCGGTCCATATGCTTCTATCCCTATATCGACTTTGTTAGACTAAGCCTTAAGTGTGTTAAGTTAGTGAGTATTAGCCTGAGTTAATTACAGAAGTTAACACATTCGTAAACCCTAGTCTAACAGACTTATTAGAGAGTTGAGAAGTTCTAACTTTTAAGTCAAATCAGTGTAACCTTTCCCTAATTATTTTGCACATTGCCATCACTAAATTCAATAATAAAATTTCTATCTCTAATTCCAGGTCTAGCATTGATATATGAATTTTGATTTTATCTCTCGTAATATCAAAACAGTTCAAGATCGTATAAAGTGAGAAAATAAGTGTTTAATCGCCATTAAATTAAATTAAGATAATGGGACTCACATCTAATGGAATTTACAAATAAAATAAAATAAAGCATCATACCTCATTAAACTTAAAAAGTAAAGGGAATGGGTCCTTTTCCAAGGTTTCTTCTTTTTGCAGAGAGCCATCATTGCTTTTGAAGCCTTTAACACTTGGCTTTTTAAACCTGCACTTTGAAAGAAAGATCAGTAGCCGTAAACAATGAATATAATGATTGATTATTTGCCCAACTAAGAGTAGCTTAGTGGGTATCACATGTGTGATTCCACCACCCCGTAGACTCAGGTTGGAGTCTCCTTGTACACAAAAAAAAATATGATGATTATTCACCAAGGCATACTTCCTATTCATCAATGCTAGTGCAGATGATGATACTATGCTTAAACCCCAAAAATAGTCCTTAGTGAATTTTGCATTAGACAAATTTGTCCCTAACAAAATAAAATTGATAAATTAGTTCCCCATCTTTTAAAATATCAAACAATTTAGCTTGACAAAATCAAACTTTTAGCATGTTAGAAGTATAGTGATAGTGTGATACATTGCAAATATCTAGAATATGAATTATATGTACTCATCAAGCCTTAGAAGGATATCACATACATACTTAACTTTTTATTCAAGAATTTTGTTTTATTCACAACAAAAAGAAATATAGACCACAATGAAAGATGTCAATTCATGGATGATCCAAGTTAGACATGTATATAGGTTCTCTTATTGACAAGATCAACATCAGGTTATTGCATGTATTTGAGTGAAAAGTTGGAAACTTGGAAAAGAAAGACGCAATATGTGGTTATAGAGGGCGGGGAAGTTTAGAGCTATGACATAAAATATGAAGCACAATTGAAGTAGTGACAACAAATCTACAATCAGTATTGTTGATAATCCAGTTCAGCATGACCAAAGTAAGCATACATATTCAAAGAAAAATTAGACAGTGATTAATAAACCATAGCACACAGTTTTTTCTAGGATCCGGCTGGCTGATACATTAACTAAAGGCATACTGTAAAATGATTTCAAGAACCTATCTGCAGGAACTTATGATTACAGAAGAATGACCAATATTACCTATATTGAGAGGGAGTGTTAGTACCATTTTTAGGTTCAATTCTATTTACTAGGAGAGATAATTACATGAGATCAGTACCATTTTTAGGAAACTAGTGCCAGGAAACAATTGCCAGTTATATATTCCAGTTCTCACATAGTTTTCAAGTTCTTGTATAATGTGAGGTTCTAAGAAGAATTAGTGATTTATTATTGTAATTTGCATTCTAATAGTCGATACATGAAATAAAAAACAACATTCAAGAAGAATCACCTGTCAAAGAAACTTGAAAAACCATTAGATGGCTTTTTCTTCTTTCCCGTGTTTGGCAGTTTTGCATTGTCTACAACACTTGGAACATTATTGAGATTTGACTTTGGCGAATCTGTTTTGGGATTTGCATTTAACTGCCTCGCTAAAATGTTAGTATTTGTTTCAGTGGTTTTCTTATCAACTGCGCCTCCATGGTTAGCATTGGTTGATTGAGCACTGATAGTTCCACTAGAATAAACTTCATCCCCTCCCTTTGTGACTTGCAAGATTCTCTGTTTTTCAACCTGAAACCCAATTGTTGGAAAATGAGTACGAAACTGAGAACAATGAAGTTAACAACAAGCTAATTATGCCTTTTAATTATAAAATAAATTCATAGCCAATTCATGTGGCCGATTCAAAGCACGATAGTCTAAAGTCTATCAGTGGCCCGCAAACACTTTCTCTCCTGAATTCTTAGAATTAAAAAGGGAATACAGAGGTTGAAGTTAGAATGCCATCCACAGCTATTGTTGCGATAGAAATCAAACAGCAAAAGCATTGTAGTTTAAGAAGTCTTACTTCATGGAGCAAAACCTTCTTCATAGGTAATGAAAGGGTGTGATGATTGGAGGCATAGTCCTGCAAAAATGTATAGAATAGAGACTATTAAAATCTGACTTGATTTTTGTATACTTCCAGCAGTGAAGTGATTGAAACCTGAAAGTTTATGAAGTCAGTGATTGGGGGAACAAGAGACAGAGCCACGTCATCTGCTACTTCATGCCTTAGGTGATTAGGCAGAATTTCTGACTTTGTAGTCTTGTATGTTATAGAGTAAGAGACCATTGTGCTAACTAGTTGAGCAAAATCATTCTTCTCCTTTTCAGATAGGAGATGTAGTGCCACCTAAAAGTAACGAAAAAACCATCAGAAAAAAGCGGAAAACCAATAGAGTACAAACTGAGCTGAGTGTGGGTAAAGAAAATGAAGCTCAACTTAGAGATCAGAATAAAATTCATTTCACAAGCAAACCTCAAAATGAAGCTAAATAAGTCTTATCCTATAACAAAGTTTATAGATGAGAGGAAAATATTTCTAGATTAGCTTGATCTGAAGATGGTCAGTCTAGCTACCTTGTTTTATCTTTTAGTTGTATCTTGAGTTGTCTAGCTAATTTTTAATAAAGATCATTTTAAAATATTATGCGTCCAATTGCAACAACATTAAAGCATAGTAAGCTAAAGCTTCTAGGAGCAGGGCAGGTTAGGGTGCAGGTTTGTAGTACCAGCGAGTAGTGATGGGGCGAGTTCTGCGCAAAGTAGAATAGGGCGGGATGGGGTCGGATAGGGCGAAAAACAGCCCCTACCCATCCCATTGCCATTTGTACTTGTGATGCATAGGCAATAACGACATAAAAGGCCTCCCCTTCAACCACCACTTTTAGTGTGACGATCCAATTGTGCACCTTTTTAATCTCTACTACATCATTCTTACAGTGTTTTGTCTCATTCCTATTTTTCACCTTTCCTAAACAACAAAGCTTAAATCCTTGCTCATTTACCTTCGGTCCCATCATATAGGTTTCTTGCAGGCACATAATGTTTAATCTTCTTGTCATTATGTCCTAAACCTCCAATGATTTTCATTTAAGTAAGCCTACATTTCATACTCCAAACCATAATTTAACTTTATCATTGTAAACTAGCTTATTTACCCACATCCGTAACAAAAAGCTGGTAACCCATATGCTCATTTTGGACTACATATGGGAACTAGTGCCACCGGCCATTGCTCGTGTGACACTATACTTGAGCCATATACCTCGTTGCTTTCTGGAAACAACCTAGCCTTTAAGTAAATCCATGTTTGATTTTGATCCTTATGAAAAGATATTTTGGATTATGCTAAAATATTTCCAAAAACGTTTCAAATGTCTAATTTATATAGTCGATCAAATATAAGATTCAAGTTATAAATCAAATCAAACCC
Source organism: Stylosanthes scabra (assembly GCA_036250425.1). NCBI lineage: Eukaryota > Viridiplantae > Streptophyta > Magnoliopsida > Fabales > Fabaceae > Stylosanthes > Stylosanthes scabra. Next base: position 62,196 of record JASCZI010121000.1, on the reverse strand, counting down.
TAGTTTTAAGTATTCCAAACACTAACTTCGACAACTAAACCAAAGTCACAAGTAGAATTAGCACATCACCGGTCTTATAGTTGGCGGAGACAGAATATGCAACAATGGAGAAATTATATCCTCAACAATGCAACTAGCCGATAGGTGCCTTGCAATATGTGGTGGGACTTTGTAGTGCCAAGTATTCAAAATATCAATCTTCTCGGACATCATTGTCCGATACCTGGACATTTATAGCATTATGAAATATTTTGTAAGAATGCAATATTTAAAGATTTATGCATAGTCGTACAAGCACAATTTAATACCTTTGATAAGATTTTGGCCACTCAATGTTTGGCTTCCGAACTTGAGCTACTATATGATGTACACCAATTGCTACGGGCGGCAAATATACTGACGAAAACAGAATGTAAGTGTGAATGAACTATGTTTTGCAACAATATCAATATTAAAATTATTTCTCTTCTTACCATGAAGGGGCATTTGTTGTGTACGCCATATGAATTTATGCAATAGATCAAAAACTCCAAGACCATTGAAGCACTTGACCTTTAATCAAATTTGAAAACAGATATCAATGTTTCAAAAAGAATCAAATTACTCATCGGATGTCTGTAGTGATCAATAAATGCTTACAGTTTTCTGCATCACTGGATCATGATAATTGAGATGCAAAATATTTTCATGAATTCCATCCAGAATCAAGTCACTATCACCTCTGCAAATTAAATGGCCAGTTTTACCAAGGACATACACATATTTCAGAATAACAACTACAATGTAAAGGAACAATAATGTATGGCCTACCGGTTTGATATCAAGGAGTACAAGGAATCAAATTCAAAAGACTTGCTTTTAGGTGAGTTTCTGTCCAACTTTCTTCTTTTCCTATGGAAAATCTAGGAGAAGCAAAGCATCAAATACAAAGATTGTAAAGATACTGTTAATCTAAATTTAATACCCAATAAATAGACCAACTTAGGTTAGTTCCGGTTACCTCCTTCCATATGTCAATAACATTCTTTGACATGTCCTTCTGGCCAACTACTTGAGAAGCTAAATCAAACTGAGTACCAATAAACCAAGTGATCATTAACTCCAGTGTGTAATAAAACAAAAAGTGATCTTCACTCAACCAAAATAGTCCATTTCAACTTTCGAATATAAAAGCCATAAAAGCATGAAAGCAACGAATAATAATTGCACCTCTACATAATAAATGGAAACTAGAAAATTTCCAGCATGATAGTAATTTGAGAGTCAAGAAAAGACAGGTCTAGAATATGTCTTCCCTTCCAACAAACGAGAAAATGCCAAAGGTCTCTCTCTCCTCTTGGTTGCACAGACTGAATTATCTCTTTATGTTCTAGATACCTTGTTGAAGGAGAAGAATCCCAGAAAGGAGAGAATTCTTGAACTATTTGTAAGATTCTATGTATATTTAATGCAAACACTTACCTATAAATACAACTAGTAGGTGGATTAGGAAAGTTTACAAAGCAAAATGTACTTTACTAATTTCAATAGATACAACACTAAAACTGGTAACCACACCTTGTAAGACCAAAAAGCTGTATCATTTCAAGATATCTCAACATTTAGAAAGTATACGATGAAACTTATAAGCACAAACTTTATATAGAAAGCAAAATTCAAAAGAACAAGCCAATTGTGTGCACTTGTCTATATCATAAGTTAATAGTAAAAAAATACAACCACAAGAAACAAAGTGCATAATAGTGTTAAGTTATAGCAGGTGCTCCCTTGAGAATTTAGTCTTTCTCTTAAGAGGTAAAAGATTCACAACCATTACGCACGGAGATTAAGAACTAAAAAGTAAAATTCAAAAGCAACAAAGTCATAAGTGCAAAACAGTAAGAACTGGTAACAATTGAATCAATACGTAAGAAATGAGACAAAAATGTTATTCCAAATTGCTGGTTCGCATTTAAGTCTTACCATATTGAGGGTTTCCTTTTTCTTTGAGAGAAATTGCAGAGTATTCAAGCATGAGCGTATATCACATTCTGAAATGAGAGAGGTCAAATCAAACAAATTGTCAACAAGAAATCTATGCTAGAATATGGTGTATCTGCTTACAACAAAACTCACTTCAATATAAGATTAGATAACCAACCTGTGTATTCTGCTAGAGCAGTGAGCGCAATAGCACTAGCTTTCATTCCCTCCTTGTTACATATATATTTAAGCCTAAAAAGTTCATTTAGGTCAAAAATGGAACTCACAAAACTCAGTGGATAGAAAAAGGCTCCACTATACTAAACAGTTAAATAATAAAATGTAATGTGGAAGAGCACATCAATGATGGATGACAGGCTCAGCAAAGAAAAAGAAACCAATTTGGAGCCTGAGAGCCAAAAATGCAAATGGCGTCATTTTGGGATCTCAACATGGTAAGTAACAGGCCAGGCCAGCAGGATGCTAAATTTGGGGGATCCAAATTGAGTTCATTGAAAAATCAATTTAAATCACAAGTGAAAATTTAGGAACCATTTTGAGCTTTCATATGTCATAGTTGGTTAGGCTGAAGGGATATCTATAGTAAACCTCTGATATAGTGGATTGCAGCAAAGCCTTTCTCCCATTATACGAGGAACTGAATTATCAGGTACTAATAATTATAACTAAAGCTGATACTTTGGTTTCTTTTATATAAAAGCTGAAATAAGTTAAGATAACAAGACCATCACCTGCTCACCACACGACCAACTGTTGGCTGAACAAATATATGAACCCTGTCATAGCAAAGTTCTTCTGTCAAGAAATCGAATTGCATACAAATTGAAATATACATATAACAGAGGAACAGATGGTAGAATGCAGAAACGAAAAGGAAGACTAGCTTGGAGGAAATAAATAATTAAATATTAAAAAATATTTTTGTCATTACATATTATTCCAATTTGATTCATCCAAAAGTTTCTATTTTAACCAGCGATATATATGTACAAATACAGTTTGATTAAAGTGCCTATGGTTTATGCTTCTATTAATAGCATCTATTAGAGTTATAACACTAATGTGCGTGGACCAAATTACAAATAGAACACGTGTTGGATTGAAAATTCATATTATAATTTCCCATATATAATACCCATTTTCAATAAAGACACCAAATGTAACAAATAATTTCAATTAGATTCTTATACTTAACAATAACTTTATGTCAAGTTCATGGTTAGTTTAACATCAACCGATGGTAGCCACCATGACAAAATAGAAAACCATTCTTTTCCATTAAGGACCATACTGAGAACTATAACGACCAAAAGTACATTTGAACTAAGCTAGAAAACCATTTTTTCTCCATTAAGGACCATACTGAGAACTATATCTTGGAACACAGCAGTCCATGCCCACACCAACAACGAATAAATATTAATAGGGCATTGCCTCCCTGTTATGGTTGCCTATTTGTAATTAATGTTTGCGAGAGATGAAACAACAAGAAGAAAATGAGAGTTTTGAGGCCAAGCTATGACAGCTCAAGAGAGGAGGAAAGACTTTTGAAATCATGGTTTAAAAGACTAAGAAACTTACTTGGCTATCTGACGTAATGGTCTTAAGGCAGGTGCATATAAATCATTACAAATGCAAATTACCTGTGTCAACAACCAAAACCATCATCAATGTAAATGGACAACAATTGATTTATCAGTCAACTAATCTAGTAAACAGTTGACAATAGAACGCCAGAAACTCACAGGTCTTGATAATGTGGCTGTTTTCCGGCCCTTCTTTGACGATTTCTTTCCTAGATCTTTCCCCAAACTTTGCCTTCCAGCATCAGACTTTGTTTCACCAGAAACCTGCAGGGTTAAAATAAATTAAATTTCATGAACGTTCTTTATAGCAAACTTGATTTTAAATCCCATATAGCTAATACTAATACTTCTCAAGAAAAAAAACCAATAGTTGCTGATATACCAGCATTATATTAAATAATAAATGGATTCTTGATAAATCTGTGGAAGGTGAGCTGTCAAACAAGGTAGTAAGTCAACTAGGAAAATTTATGGAAATAATTAAACATTTTTAGGAACAAGATATATGTATATATTTCAGAAAGTCAGGCTGCTCAGCTGAAATATACAACTCTAGCCACTTAAATCAATTCAATTTGAACATATGTACAACTGTTACATGAGGGAAACATTAAAAGCACAAATCGTGATGTTAAATAGACAGAAACTAACTGAAGAACAACATTCAGTTACAAAGAATTCAAACCCATCCTACCATATCCACTAAGATAAACCCAGCTTTTGCATTCTCTTCCTAGTGAAATAACAATGAAAACTGAAAAGAAGGATACAAACATCTTTGATGAAATTAAGAAATATTACTATGGAAAAGAATCCTCACTAACCATCTTCAAAAGAACGTCCACAGCACCCTTGCCTTCACCAAGGGCTCCATCAATTTCATCCACCACCTGGAAAGTGAAGTCAAGAAAATCATTTTCATTGCAAGTATTGATGGTAAGAAGAAAATGGAAAACTGCTGAGAATAAGAATGACAATAAATAAATAAATAAAGTACCAGACACTTTGGCCTCGAATCAGACAAGACAGAGTTCATTTGAACAACATCAAGGATTTTGGGTTCAATTGTTGATGTAGAACGATCATCACTGGCATTAACCTAAAATATTTTATTGTCCTGATCAGTATATTATATTAAAGCATCTCTAATAAGAGGCACAGAAACGAAAGAAGAAGCAATAGAGAGAGAAAAGCAACATCACACAAACATAGTCAATAAGAGTTGATAACATGAGAAATAATGAAAAGACTGCACATGACAACTACAGTTGAACATCATGAAGCAGATATCCTTCACCATATGTAATAACATGGATAACAACAATCATGTTTTTTTTTTTTTCCAATTAGATCAGGTTGGCCACATGAATCAACCAATTGCATCTTGTCAGAAAACTTTTCCACCAAAAGAATTCACAAAAGGAAGGAAAATTAGGTCCTGTGACAAAAATTGTAATCCCTAACAAATTCAGCCAACCAACTGATAATAAAAGCATAAATCACTAGCAAGAATATTACATTTTATCACCTGAACAGTCAAAAAGAAAATGAGTGTATATTATAGCTTGTTTGCACTGATTTTGAATAAAGAGTGTAAAATATACCTCCACTACATGATATCCACAATGCCTGGCAGCTACATGGGCAAGTGTTGTTTTTCCAAGACCAGGTGATCCACAGAGCAGAAGAATCTGCAATACTAAGAAAAATACAGTTACGAATGGGATTCAACAATGATTATCACAACTGAGTTGAAGCTGTCTGTATGAATCAAATGGCTGTGGCATATTATCATATAAGGGCCAAACAATGAATAAACTGGAACTGCATGATACATAATTTTTGAGAAGGATAAGAAGCAAACATTTTTAATAAGACACTTCTTACCAAATAAAAAAAAAATCAAATTAGAATCAAAGAAATGAACCCATAATAACTCTAATGATTTGGATTCTGAACACTATTAGCATTGATGTTAAGGATGTTTGACTAAATTATCAGACTTTGTTATGAACTGGATTATTTGACCGGAAGGTATATATATCTGCTGATCTTTTACAACCCACACTCATAAAACCCCTTTGTTTCTTTCCCATATCAAATCTGAGTCTTATATCTCAACCCCTTTGTTTCTTTCACAATGCAGCTCAAGCATGAATAAAATATTAAATACCTTCTGTTCTGGTGGACCAACATTGGTTGCCCTTGTATTCAGTATATCCTCAATGCCCTTTGAATTAGCACTCTCATCCACAGTTCTTGAATTTTTATACCTCCCACTACTCCATTTGTTGCCTCTGTTTATCCTTGAAAACTTTGAATTGAAAGGTCGCTGATTTTGGGCAACAGAAGAATGTCGGTGATTATGGGCAACAGAAGAATGACGCTTCAAAGCAGACAAAACATCATCTGATGTACTTCGAATTTCAGATCCAAAAACAACAGAGTCCCATTGTTTTAACCACAAGAGTACCTGTCTTAGACAACAAACAAATCAATTAATGGGAACGAAAGCAACTCATTTAAAAAAGTAATTAAAAAATGTTAATTGCTTCCAACTATAGCACTTTTAAGTAATCATTTCCAAAGCTGAATTTTATAGTAGAGATGTACCTCACGATTTGTTTGTTCATCACTAAGAAGCTCAGTAAATGACTTTGGTGAATATTTATCCACCCAAAGTTGCTCATGCACCATTTGTGTTGCAGGAAAGTCTAGAACACTTTGGCATTCCAAACTAGCTTCCATGGTCTTTCAAAAAAGAATAATCATTAGGAAACTATAAATATATGATAAACAATCTTGAATTTTCTCCAATTATAACTATCAAAATGTGAAATCCTGAAATTTTCATAAGATGTAGCCACTTCAGTATCAGAAGATGTGAATTTAAGTCCAAACCTTAGTGATAGCCTCTTGCTCCAATCTTTCAAAGAGAACATTAATAGGTTCTAAAGTTAGATCTGCAAGCAAGTCAAATTCCCAGTTACCGAAACATGAAGTTTTGATGTTTTGAAGTTTCCAAATATATGAATAGGCCTAGATTCATCTATCAATATAGCATGGAACTAAATCAAGCTGCCAGTTGTGGATGACTAGTCAAGGTCAAGTGAAAATCCCTCATCAGTAATAGACTAAATCATATATTCATATTTAGATAAGAGAAAGTTTTGGGACCAATATTTTTTTGAACAATAACTAGCTAACAACATTTTGGGAAGAATATAAATAAGTGATCATCTAAACAGAAACAAGTGATCATTCAAACAAAAGCAAATAATCATCGAAATAGAAGCAAATGATAATCTAAACAGAAGCAAGTGATTATCTGAAGCAATTTTTATTCAAACTAAAAAAAGACAGTGCAAGACACTATGAAGAACAAGAGGAACACGAACAGTGGAAGAAGATGAAGGAGGAGGGAGCAACGACAGCGCCGGCAGAACAAGGAAGTGTCGCCACCACTGTTAAGCCGGGGGGAAAAGAGTACGCGAAGCCTCCGGTTTCTATGGTGATCGCTTCTCTTGACGAAGCCTCTAGTCACCATTGCAAGCCATCACTGGCAGAGGAGAGAGAGAAGGTGAGGAGGTGGAGAGGGGTAGATGTTCAGATCTTGCCGTGCCAATGGTGGAGGAGGTAGTATGCGACAAAGAAGAAGAGGGTGAAGAAGATGGCGTAGGTGAGGTAGAGAGGGAGTGGGAGGGCATTGGAGGCCTTGGAAGAGGGAGGGGAAGGAGTGGTGGTGGTGGGTCTCTTGGCCGCAGCGGTGGTGTTGGGGGGAGAGCGAGAGTGAAGAAGAAGAAGTGGCGGGTGTTGGTTGCCGTTGTTTAAATAATTATTAATGAAGTTGGAACCAAAAGAACCAGGACTTCTAGAAAACAAATGAACCTAATTTGCTAGAATACAAGGTTATGTAGTATGCTTTTACTACAAAATTGCATCAAAATGCACCAAACTGAAAAAATGGTCATTCAATTTGAAATTTTTATCTGATATGAATTTCCAAATCATTTTATAATACAAGTGAACAAAAATCCTCTATTTCAGAATCATCTATAAAACCTTATGATGGACATTTAAAAAAGGATGGTAAATCAGTCAAGTTCAAAATTTTAGAGAACTTTCGACTTAAAATCTCTTATTTGGGATTTGGGCACCCCATAATACCCAAGTCACGGTAGCCCTTTGCTACCGACTATCAATATTCAATATTCACCTTAATCCAGTCTATAAGTAGCCATTTCAATGGCATCGACAACCAAGGCTCTAATACCATTGTTAAGTATCTAAGGAAAGTGAGAAATCACTCCTTAAAAACTAGCTGTTAAGCGGGAAGAACCACTCATCTTGAATACAACATCAAGTATCCCACACTACCCGTCGTGGGACTTGGCACCCCATAATACCCAAGTCCCTAACAGCCTGCTACTGCAAAACCATTCACTTCATCAAATTTCGGTTCTCCAACAACCATTTTTACTCTAAGATCTGCCAAACCCTGATGCCTCCACTGTACTCTGCAACTGGAATGATACCAACCCCAACCATGATCCAGCCATCATGCCTCACAAAACTTCCATAGCCCTGTGTTATCCCGTTGTTTCCCTAGAAGTCAAGCAGCTGTAATGCATGACTACACTTCTTAATAGAATAAGTATCACACACAATTCTCTATTTCTAAAGGTTTTGCCTAATAATGCCTGTACTATATTATGTTTATCACTATTATCTTTCAGGTTGAAGTGAGCAATGAGTCTAACAAGTCACAAAACCATAATCAGATCAACATATGAACTATAGTTCTTAAATCTCAATCCAAATTCCAGAAAAGCTTTCAAAAAGTGTACGGAAATACAATATAAAGGAAGGCAACGGAATAATAAGGTATTCAAGTTATTTACTATAATCCTGTCCTACTGCATCCTATTCCAACCACATTTATCAGTTGCATCATTGTTGTTCTAAATAGCACTTACCTAGCACCATTCCCATTTGCATTAAAATAATTTAAAAACATTGCATGAAACAAATGTCACCAAAAAAAGCTTTAATACAATAATACATGAGAACCTCGTCAAACCAGCCCACTTAATGATAAATCATGCCAGATTTTTTTTTTTATGCACGGTCTTTCTTGTATCTGTATAACTGTATTAACCAACATAGTAAAGTTAATTTAAAGTTTAAATTGTAACTTCCCGGAAACTATTTTCTTCAAGAAATTTTCAACCCCACTGGAGTGAATTCCCAATCAAGATTTCACAATTCCTTTAAATCATATTTGTTTGACAGCGTAAAGTGGTAGAAATTAACCAAATTTTTTCCCTCTCTATTCCATTGCCAGAAATAAACCACACAATTAAAAATTAAAAATGAAAAAGTAAACACCCAAATTGGTCTCAATGAATTTTAGATTGAACACTTTGCCCGCAACAATTTTTTATTCACGAGAATTACACTAGTGCACATTGGTTCCTCTGTAGCTTTCGATCAAATTTTTTATATGTGTCGGACAAACAAGTCCCTGATTATAAGATCAATTTGTCCAACAGAGAAATTCTCAAGGACTTGTAGAGAATAAACATTTATTGAGGGTATAATCATGAAACATCCAATTTGAAATTCCTTAGTACCAATTTGAGTGTTTATTGGAAGGGAAACAGAATGAAAGGTTGGCACAAAACAATGTCCATATGAAACCTTACCAGCAGAATTGGCTCTCCAGTCCAACTTCCTTGCCAGTTTCTCCCCTTCAATGCGATTCAGTTTTGCATAAACCCTACCGCCGCCAGGGGCAGTAACCGGCATACACTCCCCGTCGATCTCCGAGGCGTACCTGGACAGCTCCTTCTCCTTGACAAAAATCACTTCTTCTTCGCCTCTAGGAGGAGGTGAGTATCGAAGCCAGTCCTCATCGTCATCATTGGAAACTGCGTCAACATCAGAGGCAGCAGAATCGCCAACCCTAACCCGCTTCTCCTCCGAAATTGACCTGTCCGGAGAAGCACTACCGGAACGCGACCGCTTGTGGCCGTTGGATTGGGGTTCTGGAAGAACCACCAGATCTGGCGATTCTGGTTGCTGTTGAGTTTGCAGTTGCTTTTGCGGTTGCGATTTCGGTTCCTGTTCGGGTTCGGGGAGGTCAAAATCTGGGTAGTCACTTTGTTGATCTTGGTGTTCGTGATAGAGATGGGAATTTGATTCGAGCTCGAGTAGTTCGAGCTCTTCAGGGAGGGGAATGTCCATGTCCATGTCCATGTTTTGGAAGGTGATAATAGAAAAGATGTGAAAAAGATGTTTCGGAGTTTGGGTGTTCAGTTCAGCAATAAGAGTAGGCCGATTATTCGATTGGGACTTTTTATAGCAGCGCGCGAACGGGATTGTTTTAGCGGGAAAGTAATGCAAATGCGGTGTTTTTTTAAAATAAAAAAATTTAGTCTATTGAAATGCGCAAAATTTAAATGAATAACTTTTTAAATCTTTCGGAGTGAAAAACACAATATCTTTAAGGCAAATTTAAACGTTAACACCAGTGTAGCATAAGTTAAATTAGAAAATAATTTTAAAATTTTAAATAATTTTTTAATAATCAAATTTTGTCAATTTATTTATAAATAAAAAATATTATATGCTTAAAGTGTTTATTAAAGAATATAAAAATACTAGATATCCACATATTTTTTAAACTAAATTTAACAAGATTTTTTTTCGTATATGTCTTCTCGTTCTTATTATTCTTCGTTCTTATTCTTCTTTAAATAATGAGAGAAACTTTTATTAGATTAAAACCAACTTAGTTAATAATAATAATAATAATAATAATAATAATAATAATAATAATAATAATAATATGGACACCAAAAAATATATATATATATTATATAATCACAAAGAGAAAAAATATGTTGTGAATGTGATTTATACAAGATATTTTTGTTGTCATCTTTAAGTTGTAACTTGCAAATGATTAATAAAAAATCAATAATTCTAGGTAAAGAAGTAGTTTTACCGTTCAAGTGGCTAACCAAGCAAATTCAACAACACGCCTATTTCTCTTATTATAACATTTTTTTCTTTTTGATACACGCCAAATTCAATTTTATATTTTCATTCGTTCTTCTTTTTTTTAGTTTTGTTTTTCGTCTTCTTCTCTTCTCTGTAATATTTTTTATTTCATTGTTTGATTCGCATGATTCCTAATTTGTGATTCTCGATTTCAACATTTTCTGCAACTTTCTTCTTCTGCATCGTGATTCGTGTTGTTTACGTGGGGTTAGTTCGTTTTTGTGTTCTGCAATGTTGTTGGATTTGATCTTCATTTTCGTCTACATGTTCTGTTATTAGATTTGGTTTTGCAACTTTCGTCGTCGTTTTCTTTTTAATTCTGTGCAGTTTCCAACTTATTTCGGTGATTATTTTATTTCATTGCATTATTGATTTTTAATTCTATGCAGTTTTCAACTTATTTCGGTGCAGTTTTTATTTTTTCAGGCTGTCAACTTGACCTCTTTGCACTAAAGTGATGATAACTCGACCTACAAATGTCCAAACGATGCAGTTTCTCGTTAAAAAGCTAACATCTAGGGCTTCAAATTGATATACATATTTCTATAATGGACGTTTAGTTTAAGACTCAAAATACCATCAAGAGGTCAATGCAGGCATGAATATTCAATACAAAACCACGTCTAGGTGTGGATGCCACCCAAAACTCATCCATTTTCACGTCTGGGCGTGGGGCACTCATGCTTAGGCATGGTCTATGTGTTGTGATGATTTTGGTGCTGTTTTCTTTGGTTAATCTCAAGATTTGAAGTCCAAAACTCATGATTAATCATCAAAGCACAAGTTTGCAAGTTTGCACAAGTTTGCAAGTTTATCAACTTATTTCCGTGCAGTTTACCAACTTATTTCTGTGCACTATTGCTTTTATTTCTGTGCAGTTTTTGAAAAAACAAGAACAACAAGAACAACAGTAATGTAAAACAAAGAAGAACAATGACAACAACAACAATGTAAAACAAAAGAGGAGGAGGGGGAGGAGGAGGAGGAGGACAGGGCGACAAAGAAGAAGGATGAAGAGGAAGACCACGACGACGACAACAACGGAGGAGGAAGACGACGACGAAGGTGCTGGTGCTGTGATTGGAAAGAGCGTGTGATCACTCTTTTCTGTGAGCGTCATGTTGTTGCAAATTTACTTGGTTAACCACTTGATTGATCAATTTACTTGTTCAAATAGCATGAATCAATTTACTTGTTCAAATAGCATGATTGTAATAAATAATTGATTAACCATATTTCTAAGTATACACCTATTCAAGTGATTTATTCTATAGGTATAGAAGTGTAAACCATGTTACAATATACATGCAAGGTTTTTATGATTAGGTTTTGATGATCGAAAGATTTGAGGATCCACTTGAAAGCAAAGCAACAACTACGACAAGAACACAAAGTCTGCAAGGTTGAAGACGTTTTAGAGTCTTAGGACTTAGATAAACTCTTGTCAAGAACCAAATTAAATTATCTCTCTCACACACACAAGAAAATGTTTTTAAAGAAAAGGTTTTACGAAAACTATGGCCGTAAATGTTTTATAACCAAGTTAGTTTAAAACTTAGTGCATGTTGTCAATCATGACTTTTGTGCACTAAAGTGATAATAACTTGAACTAA